>JANKKB010029747.1:0-29674 GCA_026225775.1 Bursera palmeri | reverse complement strand
GTTTGGACTTCTACATTATTTCTACCTGTAGTTTCTGCAGTGTATTAGTGCTATTTTGAAAAAAAAAATTATAAAAATACCATTTGGATTTGAATTTTTCCGGATGCCCTGATGTTTGCATATGAATTTGACAGAAAATATTATCTTTTGTATGCAGCTCTTTTGGCATTGGATTGAGGAAGGAACTTAACAAGCCTTGGTTGGTGCGGTTTAAAAGGAGTTTGCTTTGAGGGTTAACTTTGATTTGGTTAAATATGAGTGAAAGAGAAACTAAGACTGAAGTTTCGGAGGTAGTGGCAAATGGTACAACTAGCCCAGTGAAGAAACCAGTCGATGCTGTGGTTGGGAAAAAGGGGAGGAGTTGCAGTCAAAAGGATATAGGTGGATATGAAGAGAGTGGCCAAGGAAAGAAAATCTCTGAGTAGTTATTTCTGAGTTGGAGTTTCTGAGAGTGGAGTTGAGGAGGCAATGGAAGAGTCGAAGATGAAGATGAAGATGCAGAGGAGAGGGAAGATGCTGAGAAGGAAAGGAGGGTAGAAATGGTATTTTGTTAATTTATAAAAAACTGTTTTAACGTCTGTTAAATAATTAAGGGGTAAGTGTTAATTTAGTAAAAGATTAGAGTTAAATGTTCATAAAATCTATCCGGGGTGTCAGAGTAATTACCCCGTTTCATTAATTATTAGTTTCCACTTCAGCTGAAGAAGGCGGGAGGGAATTTTGACTCGGACTTTTGGCTTGCAATGGATCGTTGCTAATTAATTCTTAAGTTATAAATGAAAAATAAAATTTCGCAATAGCTTGTTAAGTCGACAAGTAGAAATAAATTAAAATGAAAAAAAAATTGATTCAATTAGCTAAAAACTTATTCCTTTAATACTTTTAATTTTTATTACGAAAAAGTAAATAAGAGATGTAAACAACTCTAAAATTTATTATTTGGCTTAAAACTTTTTCAAAAATAAATTTGGGTTTGAAATTCGAAAACATTAAAAAATTTGTGTTAAATATTTTGTATGAAATTTTATATGAATTATATTTTAGAACTTTAATTTATAGCTCAATTTTCATAAAATTTAAAATCACAATTACATGCCCCAAATCTACAGTTTTTTATCTCACCTCCTCCTTCACCAGATCATTTAGTAAATATTTAAATATATGTAGGTAATTATGTTATTTTATTGTAAATAGTATATATTTCGAAATATGAGAAATTGAAGTCCTTGGAAGAAAACTTTCCAAACTAACGCGATCGTACCATCCAGAAATGTTAACCCGCCAGCAACCTCAAAACTCGAAGCATTTTTCCCAGATTAGAAATAAAAAATAAAAACGAACGCGGAGACGCCGTCGTTTTAAGCAACGCCGGTGCCTCCGTCCTCCTTTTATCACAATGAGGGACGGTTTCACCTTCTCTCTGCCCGTGACCGTCGTCGTTTTGGCCATCTCTTACATATATTTTACCACGGTCTTCATTTTCATAGACCAATGGTTCGGTCTCATCTCCTCTCCCGGTATCATCAACGCTGTCGCTTTCACCGGCGTAGCTTTCATGTGTGTATTTAACTATGCTGTCGCTATCCTCAGGGATCCGGGTCGGGTCCCCACCGATTACATGCCTAATATTGAAGATGTGCAAAACCCTATGCAAGAGATCAAGCGGAAGGTACTCTAAACTTTCCGTATAAATGCACATGTTATATGAATAAAGTTTCATTTTTTTAGAAAATTCTCCGTCTTCTTGATGATGTTGTGTTGCATGTGACTTCTCTTTTGATTGTATAAGTTTAGAGGAACGTTTTTTTAACTTTTTTACAGGAATTGTTGCATGTAATTTTGTTTCTTCGCTTGAGAATTATGAGCTTAATGCGTTTTTAATTGTGATGATTTGTTTTGTATGAGCTGATCTGGAGTGAGAGATATAACTTATAAGATGATATTGTATTTTAGTTTTTATTTAAGTAGAGCTTGTTCAAATAATGATTAGGTCCAGGTGCAGTCACATTTTTAGAATTTGGAAAATTTTGGAAGATGGGAACTTTGCAAGTCTTTTTTTTTTTTTTTTCCCCATTAAATGGGGGAAATTTAGTTACTCAGATAAGTTATTTGAAGTGAAGGCTTAAACATATTTATGTTTCAAATAGAAATAATTGTCTGAACATTTTAATATGAAAAGCTTAAGGTTTTGTTAGCCTTACTATCTAAAGGATATAGTCATCAATAATGGGGAGAAGAACTTAGCCCTCCTACGTAGAACCATGAAGCAATGCCAACCATGGTTTGTGTTGTTTACCTTGAGCGAATGAAGTTTCTAATTTTGTTTCCGAGGCATCAGAGTAAAGTGATGCTTTGAGCCATACTGGTACGACTTGGTGGCTGTTATTTTTGCTTTCAATAACTTAATTGTCGTATTCGTGCTCATATAACCGTATTTGTCCTGTATAATTATTTAAGTTTCCTTCTTTGATAATAGATTACTTATATCGCGTGATAACATGACACAAGATCTTTGGCCAATGTCATATGAGAACATTAAAACAAAATAATAAAAAAGGTCAGTTTCCCAAGAAGTTAGTTGTTCTCTGATACTTCTAAACTGGTTTTAATTCATGTTGTTTCAAGAGGGTTATTTTTTGGATTTGCATATCCAAGAGTCTTTGAATGCTACAAAAATTCCATATGCCAGTTAATAATATGAGTTCCTTCAGTAGACTAAATTAAGTCAATGTGAGGTGTATGAAAGATATGAATATTGTGATCAACTGGTTTCATCCTTTAAGCATATTGATTGAACCAATTATTTGGTATTGATTAGATATGCTATTTTTCCATGATTTTGAGAGCTTAACCCTCACTTACCAAAGGTAGCTATCTTTGGGTCTTTTTGCAGGGAGGAGACTTGAGATATTGTCAAAAGTGTTCTCACTATAAACCTCCTCGTGCACATCATTGCCGTGTTTGCAAAAGATGTGTTCTGCGAATGGTATGCATGATCTATTTTATCGTTTATGTCATTATCTTAAATCTCCTGGATAATATTTTAAAATGATGCCTCTTGATTGCAAGGACCACCATTGCATCTGGATAAGTAATTGTGTCGGCCATGCAAACTATAAGGTCTTCTTCATCTTTGTTTTGTATGCTGTGGTTGCATGCATCTACTCCCTGGTATGCTGTAATTTATATATTATAATTTGTATATTTTTCTTCTCTGGCTTCTGAATTCTCTTTCTTATGTTGTTAAGTCATGCCTGATTTTCTTTTTCCTCTTTCATTTGAATTTTCAGGTTTTGCTTGTAGGTAGTCTAAGTAATGATCCTCTCAAGGATGAGCACCAAAGTGGAGGATCTTTCAGAACTGCCTATGTAATATTGATTACTGTTTTGTTTTTTTTCAAGTTAGAAGCTTGCATAGTTGTCAATTTGCTCATCAGTTGTCATTTTCAGGTCATTTCTGGACTGTTGCTAGTCCCCTTAAGTCTGGCACTGAGCGTTCTCTTTGGTTGGCATGTCTACCTCATTTTGCAAAACAAAACAACTATAGAGGTTATTAGAGTTATATAGAGTGTTGTTCTTTTTCTTGGAGGAGATTTTATTTCAAATTTTGAAACACTGTTTTATCGGGGGCAATTTTTTATTTTAACTCTAATATTTCTTGCAGCACCACGAGGGAGTGAGAGCTTTGTGGCTTGCAGAGAAAGGTGGGCATGTGTATGAGCATCCATATGATCTGGGTGTCTATGAAAATCTTACAACAGTAAGCTTCTCGCTCCTCTTCCTTGATTTACAGATCTAAAATGACTTCAGTTAATGTTGGGAGGAAATTTCACTATTTGTTCTTCAACTAAATGTGCTTTCGACGAATGTGAGAAGCTATTGGTTTTTTAGAGTCAGTTCTGCACAATGACACCGTTCACCCTTCTGAATTTAACCAGCAATGCTCTATTTCATTGTTTATACTGTTATCCCATTTGATTGTCATGCAAGCCAAAAGCCAATGACTGAGATGTTTCATTATGTGGTCCTGCTTTTTTCTTCTACAACAATTTCAATGCTGTGGTTTTAGTGCATCGTGGCAGAAATTCCTTTATGTCACACCCAACTACAAATGTTGCATGCTATATTTTTTGGAACTCAGATTTTCTGTTATATAAGGCATGTTTGGACTGACGATTACCAAAATTATTGAGGCTAGGTGGCTAAAGAAGTCTCACACTGAGCTGTATATTCCTTCTGTGTTGAGTGAGCTCTACCTAATGTTACATGTGCGGTGGCAGAGTGGTAAGACCATGTGGGTTGACCAAATTAACTGCGGAGATGTGCTTAGGTGTTGATGTCATGCTGCAGCACCCATGTCACTTGGCTACTTTGCCCGGCCATCAGTCTGCTTGAGCCCTATCCAGAATGACTTGCCAAGACATGGTTTTTTTTTTTTTTTTTTGGTCCTGAGTTGGATAAGTAATTAACCATGNCCAAGACATGGTTTTTTTTTTTTTTTTTTTGGTCCTGAGTTGGATAAGTAATTAACCATGTTCAGCGTTACAGTTACCCTAGGCTTAAGGGTAATCAGAGAGTTAAAGTTGCATTTAATACATTATCCGTTTCTTGTACTGGATTTAGAGAAAGATTTAGGGGGTGTATTAATGCACTCTGGTTTGTGTGCATATAATTGGTTTTATTTAACTTCTTCAGGTACTTGGTCCAAGTATCTTCAGCTGGCCATGCCCTACATCAAGACATATTGGTTCTGGTCTCCTCTTTCGTACAACAGCTGGTGCATCCATGTCAAAGTAGTTTAAGGAGTCATGGCATCCTGTTGGGAATAACAATATTTGTAACTTTTTAACTGTCAAAAGATGGGTGAAGCTGATGGAATGATAATGCTTGCGTCATCTTTTCATGTGCCTTAGCATGTAGGCTTTTATACTTTGAATTTTTCGGGCTGACACAAAAATATCCTCAGTTAAAAGCAATAGCGTCAGTCTGAGAAACTCAAAGCTTCTTGTTGCAAGGTAGATGAGTTGGGGAGGCATTGTGTAAGACGGCCATTCTCACGTGCTGAAGGCCTGAAGCAAATCAGTGGTCGGAACAATTACAATCAGAAGAGGTATTTTTTTGTTCATTTTTTTTTTTAATTCTCCAAGTATAGAGCTTGAAGTACACGGCGAACGGTTGATACTTAATGTACAAAGAACAAATCAGAATCCCGGCTGAACAGTGACAAAGTTGTGTAGAGGAGTTGACGAAATTCCCCAAAATTGAGCGTTTCTTAATGTAACATCAGAGTTGTAATCCTTGTAACTTGAATGAAACAAATTTTCTGTAAATTTTCATTCGCTTTCTTCTTTTCTCAAACAATTCAATTTATTATTTCTCTTCGCTTGATATAACTTAGCTAGTTATTTTATATCTTTGACAATCTTGATAGTAGCATAATATAACTGAGGCTCGCTCGTGCATGAACCCAACTAAGAATCCTGAAAAATGGGACAAGTCGAGGGATGACAGCTCCTTGATAATGTGATCTGTTTCTAACAAAAAGTTGGGGTGGGCCTTCGCTTTGCCAGCTTGGAATAAGTCACATGGACTAGGATTGGCCTTGTCCGACTTACTAATTTTCGCGCCCTCTCCAACCCAAAGCTAAGACATAGCTGAACTGTCTTTGTAATGTTAGTCCGTGATTCTCACGCTCTTCAAAAGCGTACCCAACTACAAACCGAAGAAAGAGATGCGAGTGATCTATTCAGACTATTCTTTGATAATCCTCGAGCAAAGTGGTAGTCTGCTTTCCCATCTTCTCGGTTCTGTGTTCTCTGCCTCAAATGGAAGTAGATAACGCCAACCCATCTGAGATTAACAGGTGTTACATCTGGGATTTTATTTTTTCTCTTCGCTTTGAAGTATGTTTTATGATATCTGTGTAACTCAACTTTAGCTTGTTGCTTGTGGCTTAATTCCTACTTTTATCAATTACATCTTTTGATATTATGCTAACGTGTTTGAGATTGAAGAGGTGGTGATATCAATTAAAGTTTGATAACTTGGAGAGTATTGTCGTTTCTGTAGTATGTTTCAGTGCTGAACTTGTGGCAAATAGGAAGGACTCGGTTGACAGGATTGAATTGTGATTTGGTTAATAAATCATGTCATCTTTATGCTGGATTCACCTGTTACCAGTTAAGATACAGTTCAAGTTTTCCTTTTTCTTTCTCTAGGAGGGGTTTTCTTTCTTTCTGATGTTTAGGAGGAACCCAACTAGATCTTTGTGCTCCAGACGGGCTAGATGTTATGAACCTGTTAGAAAGCATTTTAAAATAACGATTTTCTGTTTACTGTTTAAAAGAGAAAGAGAGAAAGAGTTAAAGAAAGATGTTACTACTAATTTTTTACAATTTTTTTGGAAACTTCATTAAATAAGTTGCTTTCAATTCAATTGAAATTAAATTCTGTCAGAACCTTTTTGAAATTGCTTTCTACTTTGATCTTAACTTCGTTTTAGGTTTGAAAAAAGAATTTTTTAAATAATAATAATAATAATAAATCATATTATTTGACACCAAAGAGAGTAGGTTCGAGTTGGTATTGAATTGAACTGAGTTGTCTTGCGACATAACTTACTCTATTCTTGTGCCATGCTCGTTAATGTTCATGCTTCAATACCAGTAATATAAATATTTGTAACTATTAAAGATAACATAACTGATTTTTTTTTCCCATTACAGTTTATTGAATTTGAGATTAAACACCTCCTATTCAGAAGTTGAAAAGCGTAGAGGGGAACAGGAACTTTTGTCTCTAATTTTCATTGCAGAGTTAGAAGCTGAGAATTGGAATTCAACTGGCTGGTTATAGTGGATGTTGTTTATCTCTTTCCGTCCACACAAGAGCAGATGTATTTTTGCTAGAAGATTGCCTATTTTATTTGGTGCTGTAGTTGGTGACTTAAAAACTTAACACTTGGAATACAACCCTTCCTTTCCTTTTAAACACTCTTAACTTTATGGACCACCAGGACCACTAGCTCAATCTTAGGGGAGAAGTTCAAGTTGCTGTAATGGAGTTAGCACTGTTTAGTTTCCTGTCTAGTTTCTTCAATGTCCCTTATTGTGAATTTCATGTATTTTCTCTTAGACTTCTTCTTCCTAACATTTTGTCAAATTAAATGACAATTATAACTAACTTTTGGATGATGTCATTTTTCTTACATACAATTTTTAATACTTGTTCTTTGATGGCGTCTGGTTTTACATGGGTTCCGAAACCATGAACTGAGATTTAAGGGAGGATTGAGACTTTGGATCATCTTCTTGAGTTTCAAAATTCAGCTAGCTTTTACAAAATATAGGGATAATACTAATAGACAGCATGAATGAACATCTACCTTCTTTTATTGCTCATTTTTATACATGATGTTAAATGATTCCCATGTATTTATTTACCTCCATATTTCAAATACACAGTTTCTTACGAGCCATAGTATTTTTAATGCTTTCAGTTTCCACATCAATCAAAAACTCTTGATTAATGTTGTCGACTTGAACAAGAAAAGGAAGTTACAGGCTGAGCAATTGGGCTTGCCTGTAGCCAAGCATAAATGTTCAGATGGAAGCTTATCTTCAAAATCTCTCTTGAAGTTTGATGAAAACCCAGGAGTAGAGGACTTCCACACAAATATTATCAAGGAAATAGCAGAGGTAGAGGTCACTAGTGATGAATCTGAACAAGAATCAGCAAAAGATAGCAATAGCTTTCAAGAAGACTTGGATGCTGTGATGTCTGTCAATGGTGAATCTAAATTTGAGGCAGAAAATGTAAAAACATGGCTGTACAATAGTCCTTCCTCATCTTATTTAGGCTCCAGCAGTTCCAAGGATAACTGTTATTCTTCAGATGGTATGACGGTGGCAGGAGGTGTTGGCAAAGAGCACCATCCTATGCATCAAGGTGATGGATCAAACATAGCTGAGAACCTTGATGAACCTCTTATTGAATGTGGAGGCAATGTTGGTTACCTTTGCTCAGGATATGGTAAAGACAGCATAGAAGAGTACATGGATAAGGAAATTGAAGATGTTTTCTATGCTGATGAGGCGAATTCAAATGTTTATGTGCTTTCATCTGGAAGGTGGAGCAGTAATCAAGGTAATTTTGTTTGACATGGAAACTGTATGCATATGAGAACAGGGCAAAAAATGAGCTATGCAATTGGAGGTCTATGAATCTTACTTTCTTCCTATAGTTCCTTATTGACATGAATGGCTATTTCTAGCACATTAGTTCTCGCTATGTAATTGGAGGTCTATGAATCTTACTTCTTCCTATAGTTCCTTGTTTCTAGGACATTAGTTCTTTTGCTTTTGGTTCATTTGCTCAGTGTGGATACACTATCTGTTTACTTTTTGAACGCAGATGCTCAACAAGGCAAGAGGAAACCAACCATTGACCAAGAATTTGAGCAGTACTTTTCCACGCTTATGCTGTAGCAGATAGTACTAGGACGTGAACTTCTAAAATGTACATATTGTTTTATGTAATTTGTTGTATTTGACTAATGCAACTAAAGTTGAAACATGCAACTGGCCTGTTTATTCTGGTTAACCCAATAAACGAGGTAAGTTTATCTAGATTTGCCCCCTGAACCAAATTAATTTTGCTTACATTCATAACCAATGAGGCATTAGCTTAATATATTTATCATTTTTAGCTGCTTAGTTGAGCATCTGTATAGACACTATGATCTATATTCTCTTTATTCCTCATGCTTTGACTATTTTTCTCTCTGTGGGAGTTGGTGTCTAGATGTATTTGGTAATCCTATGCTACTCAAAGATGTATTTGGCGAGAGACTACGAAGGTTTTGTTCACTTGTAGATGGAATGCTTAACTGCATTCAATCCTGCTGCAGACTTTTATTCTATCGTCTGAACAGGAATTTAGTATCATGCTCAGTCTTCTCTGTTGCCGATGTTAACATTTAGTATAGAGCTTATTTATTTTGGTATTGTTTTAGCGGAGAGTTGAGCGATAGCCATTCTGCATATTCTTGGTCAGTCAAAATTTTCCCAACTTTATTAGTTATATTTTCTGATCTCATGTGTACTCTTACCTGCATTCTTGGAATTGATCTTTGCTTCGAATCCTATGTTTAGTCAAATAACGGACTTGTTACAGTAAAACTAGCTTTATAGAGAGCAGTTGCATCCCACTCTAGAAAAACCAATCTAAATGGATCGATGCAAGCAGGATGTAGCGACTTGTGGACAAAGTTTACATGAATTTGTCCTCAAAGTCGATTTTCTCTCAATTAGTACTAATCTAATCTTAAGTTAGGAACTTAGACGGCCCTTTTTATTCGTCCTTTTGTTTACTTTAACTCATATTGAAGCGAAGTGATATTATTATAAGAGCAAAAGTGCTCGTGGAAGAGATATTTTTGGTAGTTGCGGACCTTGCGGTAATATAATAAAGCTTTATAAAAATAAATAAATAAATAAGGGCTATCGAGCTAATCGACCTGACGTAAACATTTGAACAGCTCTTTACTCTCCGCCAAAACAATTAAGTATTACCCATTTTGGAGAAACTTCTTAAGTTATTAACGGGACACACAAAAAATAATTATCACAGTTATTAAGAAATATAATACAAACAGCACTCAGAAAAAATTTCCAGTCCGGACCAATAATGGTCAGTCGTGAGATCAACACTGTGGAAGATCAGATGGCGGTGGTTGTAGCTTTTGATTTGGCTGTGACCCATCTAAAACTATCCATGCCATCTTCAGCCCCCAGCTTGTGTGCACATCCAGATGACAGTGCATGAACCACACCCCTGTTTAACAAGTCACCACATATTAATTAATTCCTTGTTATCATCAACAAGAACGCAACAAGAGATCATAATGTAAATAAATGGAGCAAATTGTCGTGTGTTACCGAACCTGGGTTGTCTGCGAAGAAGCGAATGACCACCCAACCACCAGCAGGAACACCAATAGTATTCCTCTCCATTGGATCAACTAAATTGAAGCTTTTGGGATCTTTGTTAGGATCATAGTTTCCAAAACCAAGTCCAACCACAAAGAAGTTGAATCCATGAAGATGGAGAGGATGGCTCTCAGCGCCTAGAATGCTGGTGTCCTGCATCACCAGTTCCACGCTCGTGTTAAAAGGCAAAACCACCGTGCGTGTGCCATTGCTTACATTAGTATTATTAGGTGGCGTCCCAGAGTAATTGAACGGCGTTGGTGGATTAATGGGAAAATCTGTAGTGTAGACTTTGTTGTTTTGTCCAAAGAAGTAAGATTGGAGAATAGCTGTGGAAGGTAATGCAAAGGACACATTGTTAACCGACGCCGCAAATTTGGTCGTGTTAGTAGGTCCTTGGCAAGTTGTGTTTTGAGGACATGGAGTCGTCCCAAGCCCCATCGCGAAGAAAAATTTCTTGTCCACTTTCAATGGTACATTGGCAGGATACTTAGCACTGGCTAAACTACGAAACTTTCTGGTAAAGTTTGCAACAAAGCTAGTGGCATTTATAGCAGGTAGAGTTGGTTTAAAGAGAGGAAGCTTTTTGGAGGATGAGATGTATGATGGGTGTTTGTATTTGAGGACACCAGCCGTCGTGGAGTTGTCAAAGGTGCCCCTGCCAGTGAAGTAAGGTCTGGCCTCCATCAAGAAGGTGGCATTGGGAAAGTAAGGTTTTGTTTTAAGGAGAACGTTTGTGGTTTGTCCTGGAGCTATCAGGAGCTTGTCTGTTTCGAAAGGTTTGACGTAAATGGCATCGGCTTCGACCACAGTGAGAGTGTGATTCGCGATGCTGAAGAAGAGCTCGTCGTTGAGTGCAGCGTTGATCAGTCGCAGAAGATAAGTTTTCCCCGGCTTCACCTTCAGCTTGTATGTATCTAAAACGTAAACACGAAATCAAACAGTCAAAATCCTGCTTTGCTTAGTCATAATATTAACTTAAGCATTTACATAAAGTGACAAACTTAATATAGTATTATAGTTTGAATTGACACAAATTTAAACTTTTAGATAAAATGATAACTTAACACTTGAAAACCTTACACTCTTGGCCTTGAAATAATAATCTATTAGAAGTAATCAAAGTGGTCCTGAGAAACATGGAAAGCTCCTTACCTTTGGAAGAACAGTTGTAGAGCGGCCCCGGAAGGCCATTGATGGTATATGCATCGGAAACATTGGGTCCTGCTCCCGTCTGAAGAGCTTGGCTAATGATAGCTTCCGGGTCAACATTGAACCACTCTCCTGTAATCCCATATATTAGCACGTGATTGTGTTCATAAAGTGGCCAAATATATAAAGATTAGCTTTAAATATTATTTAATTACCCAAAAGTATTGGGATTTCCTTGTGGGGTTTTTGAAAGGGGTAAGATTCATTGCGCTTTGGGAGGATGATGATGGGTCCGTACAGCGTTGCTCTTAACCATGAGATATGAGCATGCCACAACAGTGTTCCTCTCTGTCCTGTGATGGTGAAATTATATGTGTACGATTGGTTAGTTTGTATGGGACATTGTGTTATGTAAGAAGGTCCGTCTGCCCAACCAGTGGTAAGCTGCCTCACCCCATGCCTGTTCTCTCATACAAAACAAGCAAAATGTAAGCTACTATGTTATCTTCCAAGCATTGTCGAGAAACGGATTAGATTGATTCATACCAGTGAATGCTAACATTTTCTGAAACGTGATTAACCACTTTTACAATGACACGATCACCTTCCCGTGCCACCAACCGAGGCCCTGGGAACTGTCCATTGACGCTGATAAGGCTCCTTGTGTGGCACAATCTTGTCACATTCTGGTACATGACCTTACAGCAGTAAAGAACAACTTAACGTTAGAACAGGAAAGCAAAACGAGAAAATCAAAATAAACTTTTCCTGCTCAGAGTAGCAATGTGTATACATTGAATGTATAATGCCTTGTTATGCCCTCTGCAAACTCCGGAAATAGAGATACAAAGCAGAAACCAAATAGCAGGACCGCCATTGAAGCAAATGAAGAAAGATTAGAAGTACCCATTACAGAGATACACACGCTCTCTTTCTCTATCTCTCTATAGCTCTCTTGATTTGATAAGACTATAGCAATGTGAATGCTAGAGGCCCAAAGGGGTCTTAATATAAGGGACGATTAGGTAACAAATTATAATAATTATATAGATTAATGTCGCTTTAATTAAAATTTGATGTTGTTAATGATACAATTAAAATGGTCACCTTGTGTGCTCCGCTTTGTTTTTGGTCGAGCTTAATTTTAGAGTGTTGATAAAGTAAGATTGTTCCCATCTGAATAAATTTTGATTACCAGAATGACCCCTTTCTAATTGGCTCATTTTAAGAACATAAATTCCCAACAAAAAATTAAATAGTTCATATTTTACCAAATTTTCCTGATTTTCGACAAAAGAACCCAATGAATTAAGCTTGTAGCTAGTGCAAAATTAGCATTTCAAATGGCCACATGCAAACAACCAACCATGTACACCATTACCATTGACAGTACTCATTTTCATTATTGTAAAATTATTATTTTACCCTTTAATGAATAGGTCTAGAAACTGCTATTAAATAATAGTACAAGGAATTATATTTCTTAAACCAATTGTTATTTATCCTTAATTTAGAGGGTTTGTTAGCATCATCCATATTCTCAATTATATTGAAAGGTTTTTGTCTATCTAAATGATTTATGTTAAAAGATTCTATCACTATATCATTCAAATGTTTGATGTATTGATGGCGATTTATCAACACAGAGTGCTCCTCCACTGTGTTCATTACTATATTATAGTGCTCTTGCATAGCATCCTACCCATTACTGTATTCATCATGTGTCTCATGAAGTCATAATTTATTCAAAATTGAAATCACAAACAATAAAATATAAATATTTAAATACCATTTAAAAATCAATATATATTGACATGTACATCATTTTATTCTCTAGCAATATTTATTTTGAAATCAGGGCAGGAAAACATCATTTATATGACAAGCTAAATGTTGTTGTGCGCATGCTTAAATAAGACCCTGAGAATGATGACAAAAGCTCGAAAAGTAAAGAAGAATTGAAGTAAGAATACAGTTAATTACAGTTTACACAAGTTTTTCACCAATGATTTTGTCAAAAATCAAGTCAAGACACAACTCTCAAAAGTCTTCCATGTCAAGTTAAGATCTGCAGTGAACTTCCTCTTCATTTTGAGAAGACGTTTACTGATATTTATACCTAACTGTACCTTAGATTGCCAATTTCAGGTCAACTTTTCAGTTACTTCTAGAGAAACATAATATATTTCAGACAACCATAGATCTATATATACATCAAACTTTTCTCCTAAAGGTAAATTTGTTCCTTAGTTTCTGCACTTTCTTCTTTTTCACCTTCTGATCAATTACAGGCGGCTTTCATTTAGATTTTAATAACAAATTAGATAAATTGTGAAGATATGATTTCCAGGTATTATATGAGACTGTATGTTACCAGAACAAAAGGGTAGTTGCAGATATGACAGTTCTTACATTACCGTATTTTCTAAGTAGTTCCGAGCTACTTCACTTAACAACAAATCATTCTAAACCCTCCAATGGGCTTCTTCCCAACCATTTTGTCTCTCAAATGAAGGAACAGTTACTAGATTTTTTTTTTAATTACAATTTTATCCATGAAATATGATTTTCATGCACGCAACGTTACTATTCATAGTACATAGTTTTACGTCCATTCTTAGTTGATTATAATCATTTCGATCTCAGTCTTGTGTGAGAATATAAGATGGTTGATGAAGAAGCTAGCTAGCAAGCAAGCAAGCAGAAGAAAGCGTGGAAAGTCAGGTTGAGACCAGAGAAAATGTTCATGTTCATTGTTTGAAGATAAGACATCCGCTGGATATGTGTTGACGATCATCCATTTCCTTTCTACCAAATGGTTGCAAGAGAAGGATGTGCCATCTAATTCATGCCAAGCTTGAAAAAGACTGATATCTGCCCCATATTATATATTGAAATTATTTTTGATTGCCTACATAAATTAAGTGTTTCAAAAAAGGTTCAGTTCAGATATCGTTTTCCATAGCTAGCTAGCCGGAACGCGTTGGTCTAAAACTCTCAAAACTTGTTCTCAAAGGAACTATTGTTTGATTTATCATTACCAGATTGCACAGAAGAAAATATAGCGATGGATTGGTAGTACTGAAACATGTGCTGCTCAAGTTTTAGCCTCTCTCTTCAACATAAAGCCTTCCACTTCCCTCTTTATTCTTTATATATTACACTCAAGTCTATGTATCAGCTTTTTAAAGCATGATATATCTATTCCTTAAAATGGTAAAATCAACCCTTATTTGAATTATTCTTCCACTTAATAAACAATAGAATGAATTGAAAGACAACTGGTAAGTCAAAAAATTTATATTTTACAGGAAAAATAAAAATAAATGAAAAAAACTGGTATTATTTAAAGAATAATGTAATTATATATGTTATTTGTTCATCGGATTCCAGTTGCAATATAAAAATTTTATAATTCGTCTGACAAGATAGATTTGGTATCAGGTTAAAGCTGCTGCCTCATTTAGTCGCAATATTTTCAAATCACAGCTTTGCCAGGGCCAGCTAATCTTTTTTAGTGCCAAATCATTGCCTGACACTGTAGGAATCTCGCAAAATTTTCAAAAATCAAAAACCAAAACAAAAAAATAGGGGGACCGGCGGGGGGTGCGGGGGCGGGGGGCCGCGGGCAGAAACAGAGAAAACAGCACAAAGTCTTTTCTATCGCAGAGAAGAGAAGAGAGAAACGAATTAGTCTTTCAATAACAAATTTCCTCTGATTTGATTGAGTCTCTAAGCGAAGATCTCACTAACAGAACTACAAATATTTACAAATTACAATAACAAAACCTAATATTAAATTAAGAAAAAACCTAAATCCGAACCGAAGAACTAAGCATAAGCTTCCCGTCTAATAGGCACGGCAAACAGAGCATCGAGATCAGGCGGCTGGAAATAACCGTTCTTCGGAGGGTCCCTCTTTTTACCAACCACAGACTTCTTCCTGGGAGGCGGAGGGCAAACAGACGCCACCGGAATCCTATGCTTCGGAGTGGTACATCCTTCCTCTTCTTCCATCCTAAAGTCAACCGTCAGCCGCCCGATAATACGCAAGAGCTTTATAACGGAAGGCTGAAGATCTTGAAGATGAGGAGCCAAGAAACTGGAGACGGTGAGACGGAGAGGGGTTTATATAAGGGTTTTCGAAATTTTGAAAATTTGGGGAGAGAGTGGGAAATTTAGGATGTATTGTTTTGATAGTGGCGATGCAGGGGCTATGCTCAGTTGTACGTGATTTTAGATCGTGTCGTCAGGGTAGGTGACAGCTAGGAGGGAATCTTAATTTGTGACGTGGCACTCTATCAGTGGTTGATTCTGTCTACGTGGTTTGTATGGTGGCCCACGTTCCACCTAGTTTTTTTTTGTTCAAATGTGGCGGCGCCAACTTCAGTCGGTGTTTGCGCGGGAAAACTGTCGGGCTTGAATCATTGGAACCCCATTCAGAAATGGTCCACGTAAATTTATGGGCTGGCCCCGGATGTGATCTTATTTGATCTTATTTATTTCGGGAGAGTTGGGCTTTTAAAATCTTTCATAAAAGAGAGCTTTAATTTATCGTGATGCTATTTAGAGCCCACTTTTGAACGAAATATCCCCTCTCCAATTGAAATGAGATTAAAAATGTACAATATAAATTAAGAATTACAACTCCTCAAAAACCTCACCAGGATCCCAATGTATCTTCATCTCTATTTTCATATGAATTTTTTTCAGATGTAATTGTTAAAGAGATGCGATACCAACCTAGAAAAGTCAGCTTTAACCTAATGTATTTGTCACGGAGGACGTAACCTTGCCTCGTCTCACAGGCTTTAACACACCTTCGATCGAGAACTTTTATAGATTAAAGATCAATTTTGAAAAATCAAATCAAGTAAAGGTGAGAGAGCAAAGAGCAATATAGAGTAAGTTTTTTACTAATTCTTCCTCTCTCCCAAAAAAGGAAAATAAGCTTTTATTTATAGCTGAAAGATTTACTATTACAATTATCATAAATTATGATTACAACTATCAAACTTATGATTTTTACGATTACAACAAACAAACGTATGACTATCAAACTTTATCGTTATAACTACCATATTTAGTAAGTACAACTAACTAGTAATTCCAACTATCACATTTATGATCATTGATGAGCATTTGTGAAGATAAGATTAGGTTGGTGTAAGCTGGGTAATCTAAGTCATCAAAATTTTTACCAAGCTCTTTATCATAATACCACCAATTTTCACAATCGAATTTAGGATGTCAAATAGGTGATTTGTCTAGTTGTGGTGTCACTTGCGTTTCCTTAACTATATCCTGACTATAAGGATCTTGAGAATCTTGAAGGTGGAAAGGCAGATAAAGTTGATAGGACAAAAATAGTTGTGGCAAAATGGACAAATTCAATTCTAAGTCAGCAAAATCTGTGGGTAGTGCGGTTGTGAATTTGTCTATTGAGATTGACTACTTTCTCCAACATCAACATCCATGTGATCAATCTTGTGGGTGGAGTCATAAACTTTACGGTAGTGGTGCAGTTGATTGGAGAATTGAATAAGATATTATTCTCATGGTCCATCATCTTGGATGGTTGGCCAAATCTATGATTGAATATAGCATTAATCTTTGAAATTCTTAGAATTCTTGAGGATGATTATATCACTGATTTGGAAGGTTATAAGGGAAGAGAGTATTTTCTTGCACATGAGAAACACATTACAGTGTTCATGTAGTGGCAGATATACTGATTCTTCAAAAAATATAGATCAAATGTTGGGATGGTCTTGTATTTCTAAGATTAATACTTCGGTTCCGAAGATAGTGAAACTAAGTCTTCCACTATTCAAGAGGATGAAACCATTGAAGATATATTTAAAAACATCCATTTATTATGTCCAAGTTTGCTTGGTGAAATAGAAGGCTATGAGATATTAACCAATTTATCATGTCTAAAAGGTTAAACTCAATGCCTATGAAAAATTGATACAAAAGATACCAAAGAAATCATAATGTGTATGAATTGAAGTCTTTTTTATGTTTCTGACCTAGTAAATCTACATTTAGGGATATTCATAATGAAATTCAATTCCACCAAGAGGAAAAGTTCTCATTGTTGTAAGGATTTTGGCTTGGTATGTCCTTAGTTGTTCGTGAGCACATTAATCCAAGCATTGTTGGTGAAGGAGCATTGGAACTTCTGGAGGATTGAATTCAGGAGGTGGTCTAGGTTTAGGAGGGGCCAAGGGATTCATCATAAAAACAAGAATGATTTGAAACTGGATTTCGTGTTTAAATTGTATAGGTCGAACTAAGAGAATTTTATATACTTGAATTCTAACTTGAGTCTGATACCACTTTGGGATCAAGGTGCCACTCAACCCAAAAGTTATAGCCGTTAGGTTTACGTCGCTTCTGAGAAATATCTTGGATTAAATTATTTATAAATCACCTTTTATATTAAATATCTCTTCCTTCTCTTAATTTAAATATAGCCCAATCGCATACGTAGTAAACAGTCTTGTTTTTCTATGCTCACTAGTTAGTAGTTAGTAACTATAACCTATTTGCTCTCTTATACTCTTCACAATTTATTTATCTGATTTTGCATATTCCCTGATCAAAGAAAAGTCCATCTAAAAGATAAAAATACTCTTATAATTTATTTACCGTTTTTGTATTTTAATTAATATCAAAATAACTAAACACTAGTATACACTCATTTATTATAGCATCTACACCATTTTATATGATATAAGGTCATATTTGGGATGAGAAATTGTGCAGTACTATTTTTAATAACTATGTTGTATTGTATGTAGTAATAAATGTTATGTAGAATATGGTGCAATATTTGGTAGAATGTAGTATTGTATTATTTTTTATACTATACTATTCTATATTTATGTTTGATGTTCATCAATAGAACATTATTAAACAAATTAAATATTACTAATATTGAAACTTATGCAAATATTAAGAAAATATATTTATAACATATTTTTATAAACTATACAAAAAAATCATTTTTTAAAAATAATTTAGTTAATATTTTAATAAAATATTTATAAATAATCAATCAATAATTTAATATTATATTATATTAATTTATTTAATTTATTAATTACTATTTATTTAATATTTTTAATTAAAAAAAAGAGTGAGTGCATTACTCTAATAAACAATTTAATATTATATTATATTATATTAATTTATTAATTATTAATTATTTAATATTTTTTTATTATAAAAAAATGAGTGAGTGCATTATTCTATATTTTATAGTGACGTCTATTTACTCTATATTATATTGTGCAATATATATGGTATTAATTAGGGCACCGTATAACTTAATACAACGTAAAGTAAGTGTCAAACATATTCAGTACTATATAAAATTTTAATATGATACAATATACGCTGTTAAACATGCCCTAACA
The DNA here is from genome assembly GCA_026225775.1 of Bursera palmeri. Taxonomy (NCBI): domain Eukaryota; kingdom Viridiplantae; phylum Streptophyta; class Magnoliopsida; order Sapindales; family Burseraceae; genus Bursera; species Bursera palmeri. Next base: position 11,110 of record JANKKB010029747.1, on the reverse strand, counting down.
TTTGTATGCTTGTTATAAATAGTCCAATATGATATTGTCTATTTTGGCACTATTGGGTCACACAATTTTGTTTCTGGGCTTTTGGCCTAAAACACATCACATTAAGTATAGGCTTACTAGCCCTATTTAAACCGTTCCTCTACACGTTCATGAAGCGATATGAGATCTTTATCACAACACACCCCTCATCACGATCGTGTTGATAATGTATTATAAATAGCCTAATAGTCTAATGTGATATTGCCTTATCACAATCGTGCTGATAATGTGTTATAAATAGCCTAATAACCCAAGGTGATATTGTCTACTTTGGCACTACTAAGCCTCAAGGTTTTATTTCTAGGCTTCTTATCAAAAGCGAGTCATATTTGGTAGATGCCTACTACCCTTATTTAAACCGTTCCTTCACACATTCATAGAGCGATTTGGGATCCTTATCAAAATAATGCTTAGTGATTTATGGACAATCGAAAGAAAAGGGCCAAAAACACCACTTAGGTTGAAATTATAATGGTTTAAAAACAATACTACATTAAAGGAATGAAATATCTTGCTCAAAAGGTTAATTCCTTGACTTGAGTAGAAGGATCAATCCTCCATATAAATTTGAGATCTTCTATTATTTAAAAAAAAAAAAAAACTAAAACTAAAACCTCTTATACACTCATTATGTGTATTTGCATGTGGATCATGTCTCATATGCATTGTCGATTTTATAAGCACACTAAACCTAACTTCTTTTTTTAATTGACATTTAAGGATTCAAACATGTAACTATTAGGTTATTTTAACTCTAATACAGTGTTAAGAACCACTCCATCAAAAAGCTTAATCTTTTAGATTAAGTAGTTCATTAACAAACCACTCTACATAGGACGACTATCACAACAATCTCATTCTTTTATATGACTTATAATGTGTATCAAAGTTCATGTATTACCAACCCTTTTTGTCCTAATAACGAGTTCTCACATTGATGAGTAATGCTACTCTTTCTAGGTCTCATCTCAAATGATAAGCCTAAATGATGTGGCTCTCCCATACTAGTTATCACATTATTCCATTATTTATTAGATGAAAATCACATCACTTAGACCCACCATTTAGATAGAATTTGAAATATGTTTTAAGAAGAGTAACACTAAAATACTAATTTTGTGATTAATGTGACGGTGTCATATCACTTGCCACATCATTTAACATCTCAAATTTGGGATTCAATCTGAAAATAGTATCATTACTCTTAAAAAAAATTAGATACCCAACTCAAAATATTAATTCACTAATTGATCATTTTTACAAACCTGAGACCTTATAATAAATTATTTAATTTTGGACAACTATCACAATCCACCTCAAGTCATACTATTATAAAATATACAAATATTTAAATTAAATTGATACATAATTCAAGTTATTATTATATCTATATAAAAAAAAGTTCGATCGTGATACTAAAAGTCAATAATGTGACTGTTGGTAACTGAACGTACCTTAGACTTTCCCGAGTTCTGTAACAGTTACGGCAGCGTTTTGACTTACAAAAATGACTGTAGAATAAGCTAGTGATTGTCCCACCCACCCAGTACTGCAGTTTTGGTTTGGGTGAAGAATAAACATGGGTTTGTTGCACCGTCATTTCTCGGATCTAATCTAAAGTCACCCCAATCGGCCAATCCCCATGGCTCGCTAGCACGAGGACGGGGACAGCTCAAACCGCTCCATTCTCCACACGTGAAACTCACTTAACGTGGGGACTCACATCCAACGTGTCGCCCAAGCACAGGCAACCTGACCCCACCTAATAAAGGGTTGACTTTGAGAAACGTCCATGAGGATTTGTTCTGTTTCTTCTTAATCAGCTGATGCCCACTTCACTAACCGACGCATTCTGCAGCTAACCTAAGCCCTCTCTGACAGTCAACTCTCGCTAGCCAGCCAGCCACCCATTGTCTTCTCCTATCGAGGGCCACAGTGGTTTTCTAGGATTCACAAAGTCAAAGCCAAATACTTACAAAACTTCCCTTACTCTGAAGCAACTGGTCGACACCATCTTGTGTTTTAGATAGAATTCTATATACAAAATAGTGGTTGTATTTGATCGACTCAATTAAGAGCCTTGGATATTGGTTGTCCATTTCTGCACATGCAAATCCTCAGTGTTTGTGTTTCAACCTATTCTTGCCTGAAAATTTTGACCTAGACTTTATTCATTTACTTATTTTTTGGTGGGTTTTAGATTATAAATGTGTATTGGTGATTTGGTTGAATCTTTGTTAATTTGGGTTTGATTAGTAAATATAAAGTATGTATATAATGTTCATTCTGGCAACTTTATGGTTTCTTTTTGTATGCTCTAAGCTTGTTACTTGTTAGAGAAACTATTTTGTGAAGTTCAATCCCAACAGGACGGATAGAGTACTTTTCTCGGAAAATTCATAAAATTGCAAGAAAATGTAGTTGGATTATGCATGTTCCAATTTGTTTTCTTCACTCTATGTCTAAATGCTGAGTAATTAATTAATAAATATTCAATAGCCTCACCTCCAATCAGAAGCATGTATCAATCTAATAATGCATGCTCAACTGCCTTAAGCATAATTTAATAAGAAGAGAATGATAGCAGATACAGATTTGGAAAATAATTGAAGGTAAACATTTTTATACATTCTTTAGTGGTTGACTCTTGCTTTAGTTGAAATGGGGTCACGAGTCAGGTAGATTTGGTCCACCTTTGATGCAACTATCCCATCAAAAACAATGTAACAAGACAAAATCAGCATCAAATGAAGAAACAGACAATCCAATCAAGTAAGAAGATAAGTATTACTGTAAAAATCTTAACAAAGCACCATCAGTTGTTGCCTTTCCGTGAATCTATAAGCTAGATGCTTTGAATTACCCCGGCAATATGCAGAGTAGAAAGTATTATTAACTCATGATCAAGCCCCATCAAAAGTAATGAGGTGGTGCCCCATTCTAGAGTTTACCAGAAGTGTAAAACGTTGACAAGGCTTTGAGTTCTAGCGGGTCAATCTGGAAAACTTGTATATTATCTTATTGTATCTCTCTACTATCTAAAGCAATAACACTAACTTTTGAATTTATTGTAAAGAGGCACACACGTAGACGTCACAACTTCCTTCATCTGCTCCACTCTCTAGTCTCTCCTCTTTGTCATAAGCCTGCTTGTTCATATACCCTCATAACTTAAAACTCTTCTTCACCTTCTTCGTCTTCTTTTAACAGCTCATTTTTAAGTTCGATGTTCTTTATCTGATGCAAAGTTCAATTTAGTTACTTAATAGGGCAATAATGGAGGCAGAAATAAAGGGTTCTTGCTTTGAAGATGAGCTTGTAAGGGAACTTTTCGATGATGATAGTCCATTGTTTTTATTACCACAAGACGCAACTGAAGCGAGCAAGTCAACTCCTGCAAATGAAGAGGCTATACGAAGGCGCACTTCCGCTGTCTATTCTGGGCCAACCATTGAAGATATTGAGAATGCTTTATCCATGACGACCCGAAATGTCCAGTATTCTGAAGCACTTTCACAAGCCAGGTTACTTGCAAGAAATTGAGTTTACATATTTATTGTCTCTGAATATCTTTTATATGTCGTCTTTGAATTGTGAGGTCTCATCTCTCATTTTAATACGATTTATTTTCTTGCAGAATTTCGTTATTGGAAGGTGGTTTTGGTAAGATTGAGAATAAGTATACTCTGAAAATCAAAAGCTTGGGAAATGGGATGGCTGATGATGGATATAAATGGCGAAAATATGGGCAAAAATCTATCAAGAATAGCCCCAATCCTCGGTAAATATCCATTTTTTCTTTGCTAGCTTTTATTCTTATCGTCTTGGCCATTTCTATACCAATAACTAGTGTCGTTCTGACGCAGAAATTTATTTTCCACGTTATCTTAAAGGGTGACTGGCGCATTTTTCGCCAATTGATGCTGTTCTATTGGCCTTGAACAAGCAGGAGTCTAGCAGAATATTGTTCTCATTCTAAATCGAAGAATTGAACTTAAACATATACTGAATCTTATTATTTGTTAATTTGGTAATTAATTCCGCGAACAAAAAATTAAATATTGCAGTTGGAAAGTAGACATATACTATACTTAAAATTCTCTCTATTCTGACCTAGCTGTCATATACTTAATTTCTTAATCGGCCGCTAATGTTTAGTGTCATTTTCTGTATTTGGTTGAGTGGATTCTCTCCTTATTATAGTCTCTTAGCATAATTACTCAATTGTCTCATCAATGTTAGAGGTTCAAGAAAATGTTAGAAAGTAACAGTCAACGTATTAATGTGATACATGGATAAACCTAAATCATGAATCATCATATTTCAATCAATAAATAAACAGATACAGTAACATCAAAATCAGATATGGCACATATAATGGCATCATAAACCTTACTAGGGTAGGAATTGCTAAATATTTTCCTAATATCTCCTAGTGTATTATGTTGCAAACAGGAGCTACTACAAGTGTACAAATCCAAGGTGCAGCGCAAAGAAGCAGGTGGAGAGGTCTTGCGAGGACCCAGAAACACTCATCATCACTTACGAAGGGCTTCACCTACACTTTGCTTACCCATACTTTGTAGTGAGCCAACCCCAACACCAACAGGCCACTAATCCACCAACGAAGAAGCAGAAAAAGAAAATTTCACAAGCTCATGAAACCCAACAACAGGCACATGATTTCTATGAAAACCCATCAATTTCCAACAGTACAGAAGCCCCACCAAACACCTTTGAGGGCTGTAATCTACAAGAAGCAGCTGCGGAAGGACTGAGCCCATCACAAGGGTTGCTTGAAGATATGGTGCCTTTGATGATTCGCAATCCTTCTGCCACCAATGTTTCCTCAACCGCTTCTTGTTCACCTTACCGTTCACCTCCCACTTCACCTTCTTCTCTATCGTGGTCTCCTAGCTATAACCCTTTTTGTTTTGATATGGGCATCAATACTAGCATGATTAACTAGGTAAAATTAATGTACATTTTAGTGGGTTAAGAATCCTTTTGGGTTTCTTCCAGGTTGAACTTCGGCGAGACGATGTGGCTAATAAAAAATAATTACGTTAACATGTACTATTATCTTATACGTATTAAATGATGCTTAGACTAGTTCAGAGTAGAAGATAATTTTGGGATATTAAATAAGTTATTGTATTAACAGTAAGCACTTGTATTTGATGGGATCTTTAATATCTTGTGATAAATAAAATATAAGAAAGTATGCTTTTCCATATCTCGTTTTTTAGTTTTTCAAATTTTCTAATATCTCAATTATTTGGTCTATTTGACATCTTTACCTTTGGCATATGAATCTTTTGACCCTTTTAACCCATTAAACAAAACAAAATTCATAGTAAATAATAGTAATTATAAAAATCTTCAATTCTATATCGATAATAATAGATACGGGTCATACAATATTCAAAAAATGAGTCAATTTTGCTCTTAAATTTATAAAATCTGAAAAATACTTATTTATCAATTAGAAAGATGAAATAAAATTCAGAATCCAAAACCTTTATACTAAAGGAAAATTGCAACATAGTCAGCCCTTGCCAATAAAAAATGAGACAATTCTTATCCTTTCGAAGGGCAAAATCATGGGCAAAGACTGAAAAAATTAAAAACCAAAAAATTAAGGATAAATAACATTTACATGCTTCTAAATCTCAAATAAACAATTTCACATCTTAAGTTTCATAAAATGGTAATTATTTATTTTTCTACCATTTATTTAATATTCAAAATCGAAATTCATACTTTACCGTTGCATGGATGTTACTTAATACTAAAATTAAAGTATAAAATAAAAAAATTATATGATATTTTTTTGTATTTCTTAAAATTTGGAGAGAAAATTAATATTTAATGAAACATTGAGGAGGTGAAATTTTCTTTCTTTTTATTTTTGGGTTATTTTTCAACTAATACTCAAAAATATTATCCAGAAATAGAGGCATAATGACCCAACTAACCCAAACTACAACGGAAGAAGTCCCAATAGAAAGGGCACATTCGTAATTGAAACGAAAAGGCGGTTCCCACTCTCCCGTTTCGGTTGAAAACGATGTCCACTTTTGCAAGTTCAGTAATCAGCTGCCCGGCTTACACCGTTCTCATCTCATATTATCGATTGCTTCTTCTTCATTTTCATGTTGCCATCGCCAATATTATGATATTCTCAAGAATCCGTAGCTCTTTTTCTCGTTCCACTCGCTCTACTTTACGGAAGGTAACACTTTTTTTTTTTTCATCTTTTTCTTTTATTCTTTTTTTAGATTGACGTTTTTAAAATATATTTGGAACTATTATTTTTCGTTAATTTTGTAATTTTATTTTTCTTGTGTAGAATTTAGTATCCGGTGAGTGTAACGCGAGGGCTGCGGTATCATAAGAATCGATTTTGCCGTTGAAGTCCCTGGAAAGTGTGTGCATTTCACGCATTGATGGAGGGTTGAGTATTGTTAGTGGGTATGTGACGTCTGCTGGAGCTGGGAAGCAGCTCGCTTCTAATATATACTTGTGGAATTTGAATTCGATTTTCGCAAACCCTAGGCTTCGCCGCTTTTTCTCTAGCGAAGCACCTAAGAAAGGAAGTAAGTGATGGTTGTTGTTGTTGTTTTTTTTTTTTTTAATTATTATTATTTTTAAATAATTCATTCATTTGCTCTTTTGGGTTTATTTTTAATGATGCTTTTCTTTTTAATCTTCTTTTCAACGGGTTAATGTAGAGTATGAGAATTATTACCCAAAGAACAAGGAGGAAATCCCAAAAGCAAACGAGAAAAAATCTGAGTCAAAAGGTATGTTCGTCATGTTTTTATATAGATTTGTTCTTCTCCATTTCGTTTATTGTTGGGTTATTATTGTTTCTAGTAAATTATAAAGTAATAGGTTCCATATATTTTTATGTAAACATGTAAATATTGATCAAAGCGTATGTTAAATATTTAATAGGTTCCATATATTTTTATGTAAACATGTAAATATTGATCAAAGCGTATGTTAAATATTTAGTTTTATACTTGATATTGATGTGTTTATTGGAAGACTAGGTTGAAAAGTGACTTTTTGCTGATTTCCTTACTTTCCTCACACTCTCACTAGCTAATGCAACTTGGAGAGATGGGCTCCTTTCTGAATGCTTGCTATTTCAAGATGATCAGGCTGTTCATTTTATGATTAATTAGTATGCTCCCTGAATGATCCATCTTCTATTGTACTCTACAATATCAGAATTAATGTGGTTTATTAAGCTAGAATTCTAGCTTTGCTTGATTATAAGTGGGATTAAGCACTAAGAGCCCCACAGATGTATTAGGAATGAATCGAATGATTACTTAGTTATGGATGGATCAATTTCGTTCTGCATCTTTATGACATTTTGAATGCATTGAATATTTACTTTGCTTATTGTGGTACAAACTTAAGATTCATGTCAAATTCTATTTCTATGAGGAGCTCTATGTTTTGGTCATTATTCATGTCCTTTATAGAATTAAAGAATATCTCTAACTGCCTCCAATCCTTTTCATTTAATTATTTCTGCGCTATAAATTTATTTAGGACCTTAAAATGCTCTCTTTTTGTGCTTTGTAGAGGATTCAGGTACTGGTGATCATGGGGATTTCCAGAGCTTCTCTAGGAAGTTTGATAATATAGTTGGTCCTATGGCATTAATTATATTCCTATCATCAGTGATTTTTATTATTACACTTCAGCCGAAGGAGGTCAGTGTTTTTACCCTACTCTTCCTCGGTTAGTTCACTGAGAGGTATATAACGGATATATAGAGAATACATTGGTCTAGTAATGTGTGCTTTATGGTCAATATTGGATGTGTTTTACCGAATAATTCTTTTGATGTTGAATGTTTTCATCATCACTTGATACTAGTTATTCTACTTTCTTAAAGTGTTCCTATTGCAGTTATGGGATAATGACCTACTGCATAATCATGTGGTATTGCTAACTATGCTTAACCTTATCCTATATATGATCAGACGGAGAGGCTGCCAGTGGAAAACCCAAATGGCAAGTAAAAAGAGCATGAACTGATGCATTTCTTGCATTATACTGAAAAAGTGCTAGCCACCTAGCTTTTCATTGTTGTTATCTTTTTTAAAGGCAATGACAAGGAACAAGTTTTTTTTCTTAAATATGGTTTTTTTCTTAAATACGGTGGTTTCCTATTGTCTATTCTTAACAATTTTTATACATTTTCCTGGTGCATTGTTTTCTCTTGGAATTTTATGTTCTTCAATCATTTTACTTTAAGCTGCATAATGTGTTCTTCAGATTAGTTTCCAAGAGTTCAAGAACAAGCTACTTGAACTGGGATAGGATTGTTGTTTCAAACAAATCAGTTGCCAAAGTGTATGTGAAAAGCACCCCACACAATGCAAAGGAAACCAATGATGATTTTAGTCAAATTACTACTAATGCTGACCCTGCCAGAAGAAATTTAAGCCATAAATTCTATTTTAACATAGGAAGTGTTGAATCTTTTGAGGAGAAATTGGAAGAAACCGAGGAAGCACTAGGGATAGATACTTATGATTATGTTCCAGTAATTTATGTAACTGAAGTGAACTGGTACCAAGAATTGATGAGGTTTCTACCAACAGCATAACTTTTTGGAGCCGTCTGGTTCATGGGGCGAAGAATGATAAGGGGGCTTGATGTTGGAGGTCCTGTTGGACGAGGTGGCCGTCAAATATTTAATAGAGGAAAGGCTAATATTATGAAGATCGATAAGAAGGCCAAAGATAAGGTTCATGAGTGATATACTTTTTCCTTTTATTTTTATGTTGGTGCTGTTTTATTGTTTTATCCTAAAGTAATGAAATTAAATACATAAGAAGGTCATTGGCATGTAAAGCAGTTCTGATGCTCTATTTGGTGAACCAGGTATTTAAAAGATGTAGCTGGCTGTGATGAGACAAAGCATGAAATCATGGAGTTTGTACACTTCCTCAAGAACCCAAAAAGATATGAGGAGTTGGTAGCGAGAACTCCCAAAGGGGCACTTCTTGTTGGCCCTCCTGGTACAGGGAAGACACTTCTTGCAAAGGCAACTGCTGGAGAATCAGGTTTGCCTTTCCTCAGTATGTCTGGATCAGACTTTATGGAAATGTTTGTTGGAGTTGGGCCATCCCAAGTTAGGAGCTTATTTCAAGAAGCAAGACAATCTGCACCTAGTATTATATTTATTGATGAGATAGATGCAATTGGTTGAGCAAGTGGTCTTGGATGCTTTTCTGGTGGAAATAATGAGCGTGAAAGTCCTCTTAATCAGTTGCTTGTGAAGATGGATGGATTTGGAACAACCTCTGGAGTTGTTGTACTTGCTGGCACAAATAGGCCTGATATTTTCGATAAAGCGTTGCTTAGACCTGGTCAATTTGATCGTCAAATAACTGTCGATAAACTTGACATCAAAGTTCGTGACCAGATTTTTCAGGTCTATATGAAGAAGCTAAAAGTTGATAATGAGCCATCTTCTCACTCTCAAAGACTTGCTGCACTCACGCCTGGATTTGCTGGAGCTGATATTGCAAATGTTTGCAATGAAGCTGCTTTAATTGCAGCAAGGAAGGAGAGTCCACAGATAACTGTGGAAAATTTTGAGGCTGCCATAGACAGGGTCATTGGAGGTTTGGAAAAGAAGAAGAAGGTATTTTGTGGACCACATGCTTTGGCTTTATACTTTACACATTTTCAGGTTCATTTGAGAGCACTTTAAGTATAGGTGAAGGCATTTTTTGTAATGCTGGGCTGAAATAGCAAAAGCACTTTCTGCTGGAAGAAAAGTGTGCTTTAAATATTTTTGAGAGATGGTGCGTTTCATAAATTGTCAAGTACTTCTGAAAAACACCTTTCTACAAAAGTACCCATAAAAACACAGTGATTTGTTTTTTGCTTTTATCTTAGCTCCCAAGAGTAATGAAACTGAGTCTGAAATGTATTTTCCCTTGATTTGTGAAAAATTGGATGGATACATTTTTGTTTATGACATAACTAGTCATGCAGATGGATTTGAGTGGTGTGGTAATTTCTGTCTAAACATTTGAGTCTTTTTGTTATCCACTTTTATTTGTTTTGAAACTTAGGAATGCAAATCTTTGTCTGTTCTTGCTCCAGGTTATAAGCAAGCTGGAAAGGCGAACTTTTGCTTTCCATGAATCAGGTCATGCTGTTGCTTATTGGTTCTTGGAGCATGCAGAACCCTTGCTTAAGGTGACAACTGTTCCTCTTGGTATTGCAGCTCTTGGGTTTGCCCAGTATGTGCCCAATGAAAATCTTCTAATGACCAAAGAGGAGCTGTTTGATATGACTTGCATGACACTAGGTGGTTGAGCTGCTGAGCAGGTAAATTTACTGACCAACCCCTACCTCTTACACCTCTCTTCCGTTCTCTTGTTTTCCCCCTTTTCTTATATTTCTTATTTCTTGATCAGTTGATTCAAACTTGTTTCAAAGTGGAAATGCATGTATATTATTGGAAAATTATTAGATGCATGTCAAATTTAGCATGAGGTGGCTCTCATATGTTCCATGTAACCATTCAGTAATCTTGTTCCATGCCTTAGGCACTTGGTCTAATAAATTAGACCAAATCATATCTTTATTCTAAAAATTTCTCATTAATTTGTAAATTTTTTATTTTTGCAACAAGTGCACCAGCTTTGCAAGGTATTTGTCATGGATTTTCTTGTGTACCATGTTTCATTCTGTCTGGGTCTAATATTAACATTCTTGAATAGTTAGATGAATTTTGATGCTGACCTGTATCTCACTTCACCCTTTCAAAATATTTACCTGTATTAGTGATTAAATATTACCATCTATAAAGTTTTAAAGAAACTTTATGTTTCTCAATTAATAACTTTGCGTACAATAGGCCTTTATATAGTATAAGGTTAACCCTAATATAGGAATGAAAAATCTAAATATTAAATATAGGATATTCTAGGAAGATTTACAAATAGTGTTCTAAAAATCGGCCTAGGCGGCGGCAAGGCGGTAGGCGGCAAGGGACCGCCGGGAAAAGCAGCTAGGCGGCGGG
>JANKKB010029746.1:0-29636 GCA_026225775.1 Bursera palmeri | reverse complement strand
TATATATATATATGTTAGTCTGTAATTACATTAGTGGGTAGAAAAAATAAAACAGTTAATTTTCTTCATGATTTTCTTGTGACTGTTCTATCCGGAATTTGCTCAATATCCATAATATCGTCTTCGTCTAGATAATTATTGATAAGGATACCTCCCATCATACCAAATAATTTGCCTTTCTCTATGTTGTAATTATAAAAAAATTCTTCTTTATTCTTTACTTGGAATAGGGATCTATGAAGATACGTCACTTCTTCCTTGAATTGAAGATTTCTAAAAATGAATCTATCTGATTGATGAGTCATAAGACAATTTATGGTTCAGGTTTAGACGATTATTAAGAATAAGAGTAGGAAGGAATAAACAAATTGAGTTAATTTTCTTCATGATTTTCTTGTGACTGTTCTCGTGGAAGTTCATTATCTCACAGTCAACAGATATAGAATTTTTTCTTTTTTCTTTTTTAAGTCTTTGTTTAGATTTTATCTTTGTTTCAAGGTCATGACACAATTTATTTTTTTTCTTTGACGTTGGTGTTCAGGTCAGCTTATGTGTACCTTGACTAATCAAATGGGACCTTTGCCCCGTACCCTCAAAAGTTTCTCAACACAGGCCGATTAATCATTGAATTTTATACCAAGAAGCATAGCCTAAAGAGGACATGAAACAATGTACATATATAAATTCGATTAATAATGATAATGCTTTGATCCATATTATGAATTTGATAGATATGAGATATTACTAGTTTTTTAGTCTAAAAAACTGTATTTAGATGAAAATCATAAAAATAAATGCAATAAGAAGGCTATAATAGTCCCAAAGTAATAAATATCATTATAGCATTCAACTTGCTGCTATAAATGCGAGAAAATATAGCATTAACAAAGTGTTATGGTCATCAATGTATAGCATTCATGGAATATTATTTGACATCAATGCTATAAAACGATAGCATTTCTAAAGAATGCTATAAGAAAAACATGGCATGGCAGTTATAGCTTTTGAAATACGCTATAGAAGACTTATCATAGCTTTCGAGAAAAACTACATTTTTTGTAGCATCAATGTGGGTTTTCAAATCAAAATTGGCCAAAGAATCTTTGCAATAGTTAAGTATGACATCATCTCGAGTATATAATCTGGAACAATGGTTCCTTCAACCATGTAATTGGTATTGATCATTGCCCTAACTGCGACCTGTTTGGCTAGTCAACTCGAATCACCAAACATTTCTTGTAGACTTTGCATGGTAGATGTAGCAGTGACATGCATATCATTGATGTTACTGTTGCAATATATTTGAAATATATAGCACTCAGTCATCTCATCAACCTTTTGTCATTTGTCACAAGCAACTTGCTCCTCTTGAGTTGGAGCCAGCTTGGGGTAGATTAGAAAATGGTGTAGCTACGACAAACTTGTATGCATTATCCTCAAGAACAAAGAACAATGTCCTCTTCCTGTCAACATAGTTTGGACCAGTTCGTTTGTTTTGACTCAAGATAATGGAAAGCGGATTGTGAGACATAATTCAAAATATAAATATAAATTCATGAATGCAAATGTAGAACCCATAAAAATATTATATTTATCTGTAAATGTAATCTTCTTGTAATGTCAAGCTATCATCGAGCAGCCATGACATCGCTTGAAATTGACTTGATTAATCTTTACTGAAAGAAAAAAAAAATCATCTATGATCTTTGAAATTGGCTTGATTAATTGATTGAACTTTGTTTAATGCATCTCATATATAAATGAGTTATTCAATTATCAATTTGAGATTATTATGTTTTATTAAGAAAGAAAAGAAAAAAGGATAGGACAAATGCTTGTAGCATATTAGGAAAAGATTTGGTAGAGATTTCACTATCAAAGAGTTGGAAGATCCATCGGGGAAATTTTAATTGATTTTTTTGAGACATGAAACGCCCACAAATCTACATCACTTGGAGGAGGCAGACACATGGACATGAAGATGATACAGATATGAAATATTATTCAACAGAAAGAGAGGTTCAGAAGTTGAGTTGAGGCCCACTACCACCTCCGCCTCCACCACCCACAAACTTTCAGGCAGAAAGGCACATGAAGCCACACATGCTTTGGCTCTGGAACGCAAGCATGGAGATATTATTATTTGATAGGGAAAGCACATGAGGCTTGGTCAAATTTCATTTATAATTAAATTATCTATTATAAATGCTTTCACTTGTCTCAATGGCTGTGGCTATCCCTCGTAGCGCGGCTTGTCGTCTTGTTACCTTCGGCCCCATCTGATACAGCAGACATTCCAAAGAAGCTGACATAATAAATAACCGATAATATTTATATTTATAGGGAAATGTATTATTAATTTTATAACATTATGATTCACATAAATTAATTTAAGCTGAGGAAATTGGTTGACTTTTACAAAATTTAGGCGTGATAGTCATATGTTTAACGATAAACAATAAACAATGTCTGATATATTTAACCGTATAAATCAAACAATATCGAACACGTCCAACAATATTTATTGAGGGTCTGACGAGTTATAATATCTAAATTTTTAAAAAACTTATAAAATTTAAATAATATTCCCAAATTTGGATCAAAAATATAAAATCTCTTTATTACTTAAGGAATTTGTTATTATAGTCACGACCTTGAATCCTATGTTTTCTCCTTTTTAATAGAAGCAAAAGAAAAGTTGAATTTTTAGATTTTACATCCAAAAGTTCAATTAATTGGTAATCTTTATTATTTTAATTCGATGGTTAAAATTTAAAATTAAAGATCACATTTAATTATATACTACATCATTGAATCAAATAAGAAAAATTATTGAAAATTTAGCTCAAAATTTAGAATCTCAACCTAAATTATTAAAATCAAAATTTAAATTAGAGATCTTAAGCTATATATATTTATGCTATAAAGAAATAGTTTAGTTAGAAAGTTGTGTCGTTTAAAAAATTAAAATTAAAATTGAAGTATTATTGCATTCATAATATCAAAATCAGATTATTTAAGCTTCATTATAACTCCATTTTATATATGTAAATTCTTATCATAAATTTGCAAAAAAATGTGGTCATTATCTTTAAAGTTTTTTCTCTAATTTATGTTTTGATTAATAAAATTTTAGATGAAGGCCTATTGCAGTCCCAATCCTTTTCTTATACACCCGAAAGAGTCTCTAATTAGACTAAAACCCCCAAAAAAAAAAAAAAGTTAATTAATTAATTAAAATTGTCACTTTCATTACAGAATCTAAATGCATGATCAATCATTTAAAATATTTATATACTCAAGCAATGAGGTCCCATCCGTACATTTTTAATAACAATTAAACTAAAAATATCTATGTTGAATGCAGAATATCCATTAAAAAAATTGTCTTAAATAGCTAATTATATTGAATTGATGCTTCAATATAATTGAATTTTCAAATAATCATAAGAAACTTTTATACAATTAAATTTTTTTTTTATATTATCATAAAAAAACACTAATGAATTCTTCTTCTAACTCTCTCTTCTAAAAATATACCAAGATATTAAATTATAAATTAGCTATCATTTCGCTTAGGACATAATAATAAAGAGGACAATTTTTTTTTAAGTAAAAGTTTTTGTTTAGTTACTTTTTTTAATTATATTTTCTCTATAAAAATTAAAATCTTAAAAAAGTTAATATAATTTAGGATTTTTAAAATTTTGACTCAAATTAGGGATCTTTTTAAATTGGCTCTCTTTTTTAAAAAATTAGATGTTATAATCTATCATATATTTGACGTTTTGACAACAAATGTTATTAAACACACATCGGATAATATCAAATATTATTTTATATCGTTTACCTTCGAATACAGGATCATGACTTCTTAATTTTATAAGATAAGTCAATTTTTAAACACCTTCTTATAGTAGGTCCATTTCTCTAGTCACAAGGGTGTAATTTAATAGTTGAGGCCTTGAGTGGATTAACCGACCGACATGTAAGCTTACTAGAACACTATATTTAAAAAAAAAAAAAAAAGTCCATTTCTCTACAAGAATTTAATACAAAATAATAAACATGATTTTTTTTTTTTTTATGTTAAAACTCGGTTTTCATTCTATACTCGAGACTAGTGGGACGTGAGCAAACAATCAAACGAATGAAGCATCCAATTCTTTAATCTCAAACCGTTAAGTTACTAGATATGTAGTAGGGCCCAGAGATGTCCGATTGAGATATGGTAAAGTCCATGACTGTCTCCTAGACTTGCGTTGCACAATATTAAAATTTACAAGCAGAAACCAAATTGTTTGGTAAAATGTTAACCACTGAAAATGCTGTGACGAGCCGACCAAAGTGCAGAGAAGAAGACGACACGTCACACGTTGCTACTGCTTAGAAACGGACCGATGGGGCCATGACTAATGGCTGGTAAGATAGTGGTTGGCCCCACAATGATGGTGGGATCGTGGGACCCCATTGTTTGTTTTTTGGATCACCACATGGCTCCACTTTTCTATTATTTTTTATGGGGTTATGATCTTATATGATGACTCTTATTGTAATGGTCTAATAATAAGTAATAATACTATGAAACCGTTAATTATGATATGGAGATCAAGTAAATTAACATAATTGTTTTAATAATTAAAAAAAAAAGTTCATGGCCCTCTCACAGAATCAAATAAATTAACATAATTGTTTTAATTTTTATTTCCTTGTACAAAATAATAAAATTCCAAATTGATAAATTTTAAATAGTTCTAACACTAATTGCAAAGGAGTTACGTATATTTTTCTTTCTATAAATCTTAAAACCTTCCTTAATGATTTAATATAAGCCTCTAACAACTTGATTATTTTGAAAACTGAATTAAAATTATAGAATAATAAATTTATCCGTCTCAAAGTAATATTACATATACAATCAACTTGTATAATCTAATTCACAAAATATGATATGACACAAATTTATTGGTGGGTAAAAAAAAAAAAAGAGGAATTAAATAACTGAAGGGAGATATATTTATCTAATAACTTTATGGTATATCAAATTGTATGGATTAGATTGTACAAATTGATTGTATATTTAGAATTATTAAATATCAACAAGAATTTCTTTTTGTAATAACACGTGTATTTTAATAACGGTGTTATTTAATTTCAGGTAATAGTAAATTAGTACCATAATTACTTTCAATATATAATAAACTCAACCAACAATGATAAAATGTTTCATGAAAAAAAAAAAGGAGGGTACATACGCAAATAAGTGATTATTTCTAGCACTTTATCAACCCCAATGACCTAAAACCCTAAAACGTAAACCGATAATATATATCTAATCTATAACCCTAAGGTGGAAGAGTAAGCATAAGTATTACAAACGAAAATTGGTTCAACTCGAAACACTATCACACGATCAAAAAGTAAATAGAATTGGATTCTATAACAAGAGGTGACCAACCAAGTTACTTAATAGTCATTAAGAGTGGAATATGGAACGTGCAAAGGCTTGGCAGCCAATTTGTCGAGCACGTGGTGTGTCGGCTAGCTCTCGTTGAAACTTAAACTTCATCTTGTTTCATGCGTGATGCTGCCTGCGGCTGGTGTCCTGCACCTAAAAGTTGCGGCACGTTGACATGGATTTCACACCTACGCCACGCTCTTAAGGCATGAAATTCACTACAATTATTCCAAGAATAAAAAAAATTCATATTATAACGCGCATTATTTATTTTTAGTCTATTATTTATGTACTATAATATTATCATAAGCTTTGTTTTTGGTATTTATGTTGTTACCGACAGATGGGTGAGTCGGATTGGTATCGATATTGTACATGTGATTAACAATAGTTGGAAGTTTACATTAAAAAAAATTAAAATTGAAATAAAATTGTGAACTAAAGGTCAAAAAAGAAAAAAATAATAAGAAGAAATGGACGCAAAAAAGCTTCTATCTTGCCCCTTTACATGGTGAAAAGCTTCTAAATTTCACCATTTTAATTAATAGAATTAATTAATAAATTATGGCCAAACATGAAACATTAAGTATCCCTTTTCCCTTGGACATATCAAAGAGAAAGGATTTATGTCATCTTGGTTTAAGCAATTTGGCATGCTACCCAAAGGCCAACATAGTTGTTCTATTTTGCCAATTGTGTCATGGGTTACATAAGCCTTTCATATTTTAAGCTTATAACTAGTATTGTATACACAACTTGTGATCCAAGCTTGCTTTTAATTTCTTTGTTTAATTTATTTAATAATCTCTTTGAACATCGGCTGCTACTCAAAGACAGAAAACATAACCCTTTTAATATATATATCTTTAATAGTATTGGCATCTATTAAAGATGGTTATGGGTCAGTCTTCCATGGATCTATCTAGACTCTTATTCATTTCAAACTTGTGAAGAGACCTCTGATTCATTTCAGATCTAATCCAAGTCTACTTTAATAACATATATATGTATATAATATTCTAAAAATCACAGATCATATGGTTGATATTAACACAAATTCCATCAAGTGTAGGTGAAAAAGTATAAATAGAGGATGATTGATAGACATCACCACTATTATACTGTTGATTGAAAAATAATTGTGTAATATATTTACCTTGATTGTGTGGCCAAGCATTGATTAAATATGCAATTAGTATTTGGAAAAGGCAAGGCCAGGAGCTTTCAAAATGTTTCACACGCCAACTTTAGCAGGCAAATACACATGGGCAAGTTAAATACGCATTGCATTATATATTAAAAGGCAAGGCCACGGCCACAGGCCACATCAATCTACTTTTAACACTTAGAGGAGAATATTTTCTGTCCCATCTCAATCGATTACTCATTCATTTGTTATTATTATTAGGTTTCTTAGTGATTGAATTGTATATATATTCCTTTGTTATCTATGTTCCATTGCAACTTTGAATAGTCAAATCTATGGTTATTTTGATCTTGGTTTTAGATAAATTTTATGAACTTTCTATAAGATTTTCCTTCCCATGAATATAAATCAAGATATATAATGATTTATTTTATAAATTTCAAAGGAAATTTTTAACAAATTAAAATGTCTACTTTGAAATATTTCCTCACATTCTAAGATGCCCATATAGGACCTCTAAAGGGTCCTCTCCAATAATGGAGAGGACTGGAATGTGAATGCCCACCATTGAAAAATGTGCTAAATCTACTATTTCTCAGTAGTGAAAGACAAAAACTTTTTGTGCCTTGACTTTGTCAAATTGGGACAAAGGTGATGTTGATCGGTGTACCCATTGGATAAATGGAATCTATGCCACCCATCTTACCCTAAACATGCTTAGCTTAGATCAAAATCTAATTCTATTATAGGTTAAAACATTTTTAATCTTGCTATAACATTTTAAAATTGTAACATTGGAAAATCCAAATTATTTACTAAACACTAGGTTTTCGTTTATCAAATCATCTAACCATTCACTGATAGAATGTGGCAACACAACCACACTACAAATAGACAAATTTACACATAAACTTAAATATGTAATAAATCCTACAATTGATACAAACAAAATGAGTGAAGACACAAAAGGCATAATGGGGCTGTGGGCGTAACAGTAGTATGGACAGGAGGAGGCAAAAGAGGGAGAGAGAAGGGGTCACAAATCAGTACAAAAGCAGCTGAGTGGTTCAAAAGAGCAAGCTAAAAGGTCTCTAATTACAGTACTGATGGCAGGAGTAGTTTTTTGGAGTTATCAAAAAGTTGTTAAAGGGTAGATTAATTAGATGATCAGGGCAAATGCTGCAAATTTAGCTAGCTAGATCTGTTGGTGAAGGTTTGTTAGACAAAGTGCTTTTTGGCAGTTGCAAATGTGCTTACACAAGGACATTATCTAGGTACTTGGATTCTCCACTAAATAAAATCTGCCTCATATATGCTTCTTCTCTCTCTTCTTCATTAGTTATGTTTGGTGGTGGTAAATCAACACATGTATAGATAAATTTACTAGGAAAGAAATGCCCATCAATTTCCATTCTGTAATTCCATTTCCTGTTTAACTTTAATTATTTCACATCAATCACTTCATCATCTATCAAAACTTTAAAAAAGTAAACATTTATTTCATCTATGTCTAAGAAATGGCCAAATTCATAATATAGCTGAGTATTCTATTTCAACACCCTAACAAAACCCAGTTTTTAATCTTCTTGAATAGGATGATTAGAGTACTTAAAAAGTATTTATTGCCAAAGTAAAGAATATATTGACGTGAAGGAAAAGCAAATTGGGAGAGAGAATCACTTTTGCAGAAAGCAGAAATACTAACCAAGCCCCACAACTTTTGCATTATCTAGCTGCCTTGCTTTGAGTATGACCTAGAGATACGGCATCCATCCTCCCTTTTTCTTCGTAGATAACCTTTTTTATATTAAACGGCTTCAGACCAACTCATTTTTATATCAAGCCAAAAAGGAATAAACAGAAGGAATAAAGAAAATTAGCTCTTTTTATATTATGGGTCTTCCTTTAAAATTTTGACCATAAATAGAACCCTAATAAGCTTCGCGCCTTCAAATTCCTTTCATATACGTACCTCGCTTATCTAGATTTATTTATTTATTTATTTTCGGGTTTGTTTCTATACTAACGATGATTATAAGGTCTCATTTTGATATTCATGACCTAAAAAATTCTAAATGAAAGATTCTTTTCTTCCTATAAATCTCAAACTAATTTAGTACACTTCGATCACAACGAAGAAAGCACCATCAACATTTTAACCGGATCATAGAATCGAAGCACAACCATGCAGTTTTCTTTATTAAAAGAACAACTGCTCTACTATTTATATAAATTCGATAAGTATTAAGTGAGTTTATACCTGTCAAAAGATGTTTTGGAGTAAAATAATTTTTTTCGTTGATTTTTAATTGCTTTTATACCCAATTATCCATGTATGGCTCTATGGTATTTTAGATTAATTGGCTGTAATTATTATTATAAAAAAAAGTGCATAAAGCTGTCATGAGTGTTGGGTATTATTTTAATACATTGTTTATCGGTATCACAGTCACAAAAATTAATTTGATTGTAGTGGTCCTTGGATCCTTCCTTGTCATATTAACCTTTAATTTAATTCTATTACAGTTGTCATATTTATTACACTATGCCACATTATTTTTAATTAGAAGCCAGCTACAGCCTACAAGTGACTAAGTAATTCTTTCATTAAATACTCTCTTTAATTTAATCGATTAATTAGCACGATTATGACAATACATCATCACTTGAAAACAAAAGCTGAAGAAAGGTTAATTTAATCAATTAAATTTATTAATTAATGCCCATCATCATCTTCACCTTTATTATCACATTCAATACTTTTTTAACAAGCTTTTCAAAACTTTAAGTTCATTTTTTTTTTCAAATATCAACAATTTTAACCTTTTAAAAAAAAATCTTTAGATAATTTATAAAAATATAGGAAACTTATTTATTTATTTAACTTTACAATTGTGAGATTTTGATTCACATAAAAGAAGAGATAAGTTATGTTTATCTATTTTAATTGTTTAAATTTAAAATACAATTTAGAAATCTCAAAGTGGTTTTAGTATTAGAAATTGTGATTTATAAGTTATATTTGGAATAATTCTAAATATTCAACTGATTCAAACAATAATATGCTATCATATTAGATGTATTATTATTTAGCGCCAGTTTAAGCGAATCTTGATTAATCCTATAAGATCTGTACCCTGTGCTCGTGGAAGTTGACAAGTCCCAAGGAGATATACACCAAGAGTTCGAACCTTACATTTGGGAGGGAGCACACCTTTAAATTCAAGACCTTCGCGATTAGGTTACACACTTAGTAATTTATTATCTATTTATCCAATAATATTTTCTCATATCAGATTGTATGATGTTGGTCAGAATTTTGATATGTCCTTTTATAATATTTTTTAAAATTTATCTTCTCTTTTAAAGAATTCCAACTAATTAATTTTTCATAAAAATTTCACATTGAATTTATAAAACAAACAATTTTCCAAAATTGAAAAATAAATAGATCTTAAATCTTCTTACAATTGTAAGAATGTTTCAAGAGTCATCTCCAAGAAGATGATATCTAAGTTATGGATTCTCCGAAAAAAAATATAAATCAGTTATAAGTCAAAATATAAAAAATGAATTTGATCCAATATTTAGCCAAGAATATAGAGAAAAATAACTCATAATACAAAGCATATTTTATTCTCTATTTTAACCCATCTCTTGTCTATTATCTGTCCAATACTTACAACTATTCCTCCTCAAGAAACCAACACTATAGCTAATATCCATTTGCTCCCCTAAGGTTTATAAGTCATTTTTTTCTTCAATTTTTGGTAAGACTTTTATATTTAATTATTTTTTTCATGTAATAAACCTTCATCTATAAAGTTTATATAAATTATATACATTACTTTTAAAATTATTTAATCTTTTTTAAACAAAATTTTAATTTTAAAAAATAGGATAAATATACTTAGAGAAAGGGTGTGAAGAGAATTTTTGAAGACTTATATAACACAACTCTTTTTATTATGTATACAAACAACTTCATATAATCTAAATGATCAGTGAAATAAAAATAATGATAAATTAAAAAATTATCTAATAAATTTAATGAAATTATATGAAATTGATTATATAAGTTATTAATTTTATGAAATCAATAAGGATGTTTAAACAATTTCCAAGACTATACGTACTTAAAGTGTTGGAAAACTTAGGGAGTATTAAAATAACGGATCACAACAATTAAAAAGTCATCCGATCCAACGGTGAAGATAAAGCCACGACAACAATATTAGACAGCAGATGAACAACACCGTAACATTCTGCAAGTCTAGTCCAATACGGTTAAAGCCAAACCAAAGCGAACACGAAAATCTACATAACCTCTGACGTGCCCAGTCGTTTCGTTGGTTTCCATATCTCCAGACGGAGGAGAAGGAGAACAACAACAACTACAACAACGAGTGTGTGTGGTGTGGCTGTGAGAGTGAGAATTCGCGGAAACGACGCCTTGCCAGAGATGAAGTTGGTGGCAGAGCGAACGGTCGGCGGCGGTGGTGGCGATGGAGAAGAAGTTGAGGGGAAGGTGGGGCCGGTGGTGGTGGTGGGAGTGAAGTTCGATAAGGAGAGTAGGGAGTTGCTGACGTGGGCGCTGGTGAAGGTGGCCCAGCCCGGTGACCGTATCATAGCACTTCACGTGCTCGAAAGAGTTACTGGTAGAGAGACAGAGCGTACATTGTGTTTCGTGAAATTTCCTTTTGGGTTTGTTGTAATTAACTGAAAGTTTTGTGTTTGTTTTGGAATTTTTGTAGAGAGTACTGGCTCCCTTCTCTCGCTTGTGAAGACTTTTGATTCTATGCTGGGTGTGTATGAAGGTTTCTGCAACTTAAAGCAGGTTTGCTTTTTATAGTATTTTCTTGTTTGGTTCCTGAGAAAATAGCGGGTGGAAAAAAGAAAGTAAAAGAAATTGTAAATTCTGTGGACCCAGATCCTAGTTTAACGATTTATAATGAATTGTCGTGTATTTATTGTTATTTTTCTCTTCATTTGTTTAGGTTGATTTGAAGCTGAAAGTGTGCAGAGGCCCATCAGTGAGGAAAATTCTAGTAAGGGAAGCGAACTCATATCGTACAGCTAAGCTAATTGTGGGGAGTTCGAAGACTCATCATACAATTCGCTCATCAGTCTCTGTTGCTAAATATTGCGCACGAAAATTGTCCAAAAGTTACTGGGTATTCGCCGTTAATAATGGCAAAATTGTCTTCCAGAGGGAAGGAAATGATAGTGATTCGGATAGTTTGCAAGGTTGTCAATTTTTCTGCTTCTGGGATTTGTTTATAAACCTTTTCTGATTCCAGATTTAAGCTTTTGTGTTATTTTGATTGGTCTCTCTGGTGAGTTTTTGATAGATTTTGCTTTTGGGTTGTTACAGATGGTAATCAAGGCAAGGATCTTGTTCAATTAGTACATAGATCATTGACCAAGAATGTGAAAGTGTTTATTGATGGAATTGGTGTTGTAACGGAAGATAAATATGGGAAAGAATGTCAATATTGCTCTTCTGGGCAGGACAATGTGGACAATTCATTGGCATTAGTCCCTGTTCAAAACAATGAGGCCATGGTTGTTTCAGAATTTTCCAAATCAAAACCTGGTTGGTCACTGCTTCGCCGGGTGTTTTTGCCCAAACAGCAGCACTCAGAGAATTCTTCTGCGAGCAAGACATCTTTATTTCAGTGGGTACTTAGACTACCAAGCCGGTATACGTCTGCCGTTGTCTATCCTGATCATAAACGGAATCATTCTTTTAGCACAGATGAGGATCTTCATTCCATCTTGGATGGAGAGACTGGTGCAATTGTGGCTGTTGATCATGAGACTATCTGTCCTCTTTCCCCCTATAATGGTTTTCCTAAAGAGTTGGAGGGTTTACATGAGAGATTCTCATCCACATGTAGATTGTTCAGCTACCAGGAGCTTTTGATAGCTACATCTAATTTCCTGCCTGGTTTGATTTCTTGCCCCTGAATTTGTCCCCCTTTTTTTTGGAGTTAAACTTGATTTTTGGGTGTATCTGCTTACTCTTATATGTTGTATGTATTCTGAATATCAGAGAATTTGGTTGGGAAAGGAGGTCACAGCCATGTTTATAGAGGATGTCTTCCAGATGGCAAGGAGCTTGCGGTGAAAATCTTGAAGCCATCTCAGGATGTGTTGAAGGAGTTTGTTTCAGAGATTGAGATCATTACAGCTTTACACCACAAGAATATAATCTCCTTATTTGGATTCTGTTTTGAGGACAATAACTTACTATTGGTTTATGACTTTCTGTCAAGAGGAAGCCTAGAAGAGAGTCTTCACGGTATTTTTTTTTTTTTTTTTAATTTTGATTTTATACTGAATAATTACTCCTGGGATTGATAAAATTGGATTATTTATTTTATTATGCTGTTCTTAATGAACTTGATGTGTACTTTTAACTTAGGTGACAAGAAGGAAGGGAATGCATTTGGTTGGAGGGAGAGATATAAGGTGGCTGTGGGTGTTGCTGAGGCATTGGACTATCTACACAATGTTTGTGAGCAACCAGTAATCCACAAGGATGTGAAATCATCTAACATTCTTCTATCAGACGATTTTGAACCACAGGTAACGATTTAAATCATTCTGCAAAGCAATTATTCTGGTAATTAGCTGAAGCTTTTTATACTCATTGTCACCTATTTTGATTTTCAGCTCTCTGATTTTGGACTCGCTAGCTGGGTTTCGACTTCTTCATCCCAGTTAACTTGTACTGATGTTGCAGGAACCTTTGGGTGCGTGATTTATTCTTTGACTTCCTAAGTTTCTTACTTCAATGTATAACCAGTAACGCTCCCTTTCTCTTGCAGGTACTTAGCTCCAGAATATTTCATGCATGGCAAAGTGAGTGACAAAGTTGATGTCTATGCATTTGGTGTTGTACTTCTGGAGCTTCTTTCTGGTAGAAAGCCAATTAACAGAGAAACTGCAAAGGGCGAGGAGAGCCTTGTTATGTGGGTAAGTCTTATCTCTGGTTCAGCTTCAGCCTTATTGACATAAGCCATGGAGAATGTTTTGCTTTACTGCAGCTAAAAAGATAAAGAAAAAGAGAATTAGAATAGTCTGAAACAAATAAGGGCTTACTCTGCATTTTTGAGCAGAGGAAAATATATAGTTTAGCGATAAGTAGATGTACTTTTTGTTGCTTGGGAATTTTGGGCTGATTGGTAGTCTTCTGAATTTCCATGACTTTATATTAATAACAAAATTTACGATATGATATCCAGGCAAAACCAATTTTGAAGGAAGGCAAGTTTTCCCAATTGCTAGATCCAAGTTTAGGCAGTGATTTTGATGATGATCAGATTGAAAGAATGGTTTTAGCTGCAAGACTTTGCATCCGACGTGCTCCCACAGTTAGACCTCAAATTAACCTTGTAAGTTAACTTTTCTTTATAATTTTTAATCTATTTACAATTTTTTTGCATTTTTTCTCATCTTTTCCTGTTTCATGGGCACAACAGGTTTTAAAACTCCTTCAAGGTGATGATGAAGCAACAGTTTTGGCGAGGGAACAAGTTGACACGTCAGAAGAACTTGATCTCATTGATGGGGAACCATCCCCTACTAATATCCAATCCCATCTGAACCTTGCATTGCTAGACGTGGAAGATGATTCTTTTTCCGTTAGCAGTAGCGAGCAAACTATCTCAGTAGAGGATTACTTGCAAGGTAGATGGAGTCGCACATCAAGCTTCGACTAGTTATACTTTTGGCCATATTTTCATGTGGAAAGCGACTGTGCAACTCTTTTTCCACAGTTTGCGTGTACATTCCTTTTCAATTGGTCAGTCTCTGCACATTTTTGGTTCAATGACAGAAATTGGGTCTAGGAAGAGAGGCCTTTTAAAGAGTTTAGCCCCCTCCTTGACTTAGAAGTTGTGTTGCTGTCCATGTACATATGGACTTATTTTCTTCTCCACCGGAACGGTCTTCGGTTGCATGATAAACAACAATTGCTTCCCAGAAATTGCATCTGGAGGTGGCAAATCTCAGTGCATTAGCATTTAGTTTCTGATCAATTGTAACATCTTTTGTTAATTTACATCTTCAGTTTTGACAAATGTTATGTATAGAACAGGACAGAACTGGTTGATCTTATTGAGCTTCTCTTTTGGAGATTCATTGTTCTTTCTCTAATCAAATTAGCCTTTCATGGGTGGGTTGGATTTTTTTTTTTTTTTTTTTTTTTTGTTATAGAANCCTTTCATGGGTGGGTTGGATTTTTTTTTTTTTTTTTTTTTTTGTTCTAGAAGATAGTTGTTTGAGATTCTTTTGATTGTCTTTCTACATGAAAGGTGCCTAGGTGGGATTCATTTCTCAGTTTTCTTTAAATATTTTCCCATGTGCTCTCATTTATCTTCCTTAGATGCTTCTGCCTTTAAAAGCTTTTTTGGCCGTTCCAAGTCACATGACTACTTGAAATGAGACAATCCAGGGCGCAATTAGTTCCAACTATTTACTAATAAATGAGTGCTTTTTGGGTTTGGTGATGGGAGGTCGAAATTATAAAAATTATTTTCGATATGAATTTAATATTTTTAATTAATTGATTATTTTTCGATAATTTTAATTAATGACTTAAATATCAAATAATTTTTATAATGAAATAATATAAATTTTGAGTTGTTAATGTATATTAATCACGTTAAAGCTATTCTTAATAATTTTTTTATTCATTTTAATTGATATTTGACTAAATGAATCTAAATTTATGAATTGTGATTGATTATCTCTAAAATTAAAAAAATCATATTAAATCTCTCAACATTATTAGCTAGTTTATTGAAGTTTCATAAGAGTTACCTAGTCTCGAAAAAAAAAAGGGGTTATTTTTCAAATATTTTAATTAGATCAAAGCAATTTCAAGTCTTTGCTTAGTGTTCAATTAACAAAAACTTGTTTAGGATTTCATTTCTTTTCAATGATAATGAGGTATTATATTTCACATGGTAAATGAATATCAAAACATTCATAGTATTTATTATTTGTTAAATATTTAATATTATATCATTTCTTAATTTTTGAAAAAGCGTCGAAAGGGAAACTTTTTCTATGATGATAAAAAGCAAAAAAAATGCTCTTACTTTCTTGTAGTAGAATTAGACATACAAATTATGTATATAATTTCCATGTCACCTTCGTCTGTTGCACCCTTAATTGGCACTTCAGCTTGTATGTTTCAACCTCACACTGTCACACATATCTTGATATGGTGCACCAGAGTGGGATTTTTGTTGGGGATTAGGGGATGATGGTAGGTTGTGATGCTGGTGTTCATCTGGGATGAGTAACAGGGTAATGGCTGTGATGCTGGTGATCTCAGGTTGTTCTTTTTGGTCAAAATGTATCTCGTACAACTTCCGAACTCCTATGCAATTGAAGTTTGGAAGTTAGGAAATGAGAGGCAACCAACGGCCTAACAACAAATTCTTAAGCTGACTTTAGCTCTAAAACGTTGCCTATGTGCAATAGGCTCATGTTTAATTACTAATATGTAACACAAAGTACAATAGTGGATTCAAGACTAGCACTTGGCAATTGATCGTTTTGGATCTTATACTATGTTTAAGAAATCATCTCACCTAAAACCTGAAAGCTACAATTGACAGCTAAAGACTCAACAATAACTTTTGTAAGTTATTTTTAGATGTAACTTCTCAACAACTTCCTATTTCTAACAAACTAAAAGTTGCAACTAAAGACCACATATATCCATTTTGTTACTTGACTTATTCGACAATACTCTACAAATGCTTTTCGATCCCTAATTATGTTGTCAGTTGCACTTGAGTCTACAGTCCATAATAGAAATGGATGAGATTCAGTAAAAAAAAAAAAAAAAAAAAAANATTAATTAAAAAAAAAAAAAAAAAAAAAGAGTTAGAGACATAAGCACAATTCAAATGCATGAAGAAGGGTTTTATCTTTTCTTTGGCTTCTTGCATTCACAAGTGAAATGACTCATTTTTCCATAATTATAACATTTTAACTTGGTTTTATCGCTCTTTTCACCAGCACACTTGACTCTTTAGCGTTTCCTTTTAAGGCATCTGATTTCTTTCCTTTTTGAAAGAAGTTCTTTCATCGCTTCCTTTTGAAGCTAGATGTTTTGCGGGAGCTTAATCAGCCTCATAGGCTTGACCTGAAGACTTGGGTGCCTCAAGGCACTTATCTTCTAACTCAACATCTCTTTGAGTATGATCAAAAGTTTTGATGTTATCTTTGTACATCATGTTGACTTTCATATGCTTTCAGCTATCAGAAAGAGAGCGACTAACAGCCTGAACTTGTTGCTCATCAGTTAGAACATGATGGTTTGGGTGCTTCTTATATGTGTCAAACTTGATAGTGAGTCGCCTAAGTTTAGTAGTCGAAGTACCACTTAACTTCTCTTTTAAGGCAAGCCATAATTCTTAAGCCAATTGTTACACCTCAATTTCACACATAAAATCATTACTCATACTACTTAGAAGTGTAATGCGAGAGATTTCGTTTTTCTTAACATAGGCTCTATAAGCCTCTTGATCCCTTTTATGTTGAGTAGTGTTACCTTGTTGTTGCTCAACTATGGTTTTACTTAAAGCCTCAAATGCCTCTTGCTTTTCTAAGACATACTAAATCTTTTGGTGCAAGTTATCATAGTTATCTTCATCATTTAGTTTTTCACCCTTGGTTAACTCGGCAACAATATTTTTTGAAGTGGAGTATTTTTCATCCAAGAAAGTACCCAAAACTCCACCATATCCACTCAAACTACTTGCAAAATCATCATCCAATGGCTAGGATCACCTCTTCACCTTCAAATTGACTCAAAGTGCTAGCGTTTCCTTGAGAATTTGAAGAAAAAAATCAAGAGAGAGGGAGGAGAAAATGAATCCTGAAATTGGAGAGAGAAATGCCTAAAAATGGCTTCAAAAGCAAGTCATCACACATGACATACTCTAATTTATACTTGGAGGCTCATATATATCTCTCGGCAAATTTTCAAAAAGCCTTCAAGATTATTATGCTTGTCAAATAAGCCCTTCATTAAACATAAATGGGCTATGGCCTTGGGCTTAAATTAAATATAATTTAATTTACTTTTATGTACAATATATGTCAAACTTGGCCCAAATTACCTAGTTTCCAAAATTAACTAATTTGGCTTTTTAAGCGCAATTTGGAAATCCAATTCCAATATACACTTTAATAAATAATTTACCATATCTAATATGTTTAAAATTGCCTATTAAAACTTTGTAGAAAAATCAATTTATTCCACAAAATTTACTAGCTTGACTAATTCCAAACTAGTCCACTTTCTCTCTCAATATGCAAATTAATCCTAGATTAATTTTATTCTCATCTCTCTTGTCAATTCTTCATAAGTGATTCTTCGGTGATCGACCCATTAGGTTTTCAGATATGTTCATAGTAAACCGGATTTACTGGACTATTCGATTACGTGCTTGAAACGTATTGTGCCATTACTGATTTACAAGACATGGTTGGTTTCTAGCAAAGCACCGTGTCTACCTAATTCTCCAAAAGGATCCAGAAATCCTACAACCTGTTTCAGGCATAGTTCCATGTAATTAAATCCTATATCAAATGTCACATACAAAGGCCTAGGTTGGTTATGTGTCTACCTTAATAGTGATATACATTCCGAATCCGTTTAACTATTAATTCTCTTTACGAGGGAGATTGAGAACCATTCTTATCATCCTGATGCTAACAAGCCTTTGAGAAATTATCACTGAATCCTGTGTGACATCATCTCCTTTTACTAGGAGTGACATGTCCCATCTTGACATTACACTCACTCCTAAATGGTTCTCGGTGTACCCGATCACAAGTGTTTATTGTCATATGAGATGGTTATATAAGTCTCAGGTCAGAGGATTGCTTACACCTATCTTAAGTGGACCTCCCATAGATATTTTAAGTACACTACTAATGAGATTCCGTGCGAGTCATGTCTAGTAAATACGTTCCTGTTCAAAAGGGCTAACAGTGTTCCCTAACCACATTTACATAAATATCTAATATTTAAATATGTGAGAAATATACTGTTATGCCCTTAGAAACAGTACAAGTGCGATACTTGTCTATTCTGCATTATTAATGTCCTATCTCGGTAATACTTCGACTAGGGATAATTTAATGATGAAATCTTATGTGGATTAATATTGTCTCACATCTATATTAATCCGATCTTCATCATAAGAAATTTTATCATCTATAAATAAATAAGTAATATAAAAGAGCAATTTTCTTTTATTACATAAATCAATAAATATGCTATGTATATTTACATTGTGATGTTCTAGGACACAGATATTCTAACATTTTCCCACTTGGCCTAGAGTCAATCATAGATGTATCTAATACAAGATTTATGTACATTACGTTCATATTTCTACTGAGATAAATTCTTTATTAAAGGATCAGAAATGCTATCATCCAATGACACCTTTACATATATCACTATAATGAATAATTTCTTTGATCACTTTCTGATCAGGAGATATTTTCGGAGCATATGTTTGGATCTTTGATGAGACCTTAATTTCTTTGTTTACGCAATAACCTCATTATTGTCACAATACAATGAAATGAGCTTAGCGTCAAATGAAATTAGCCAAGTGTAATTAGAAATTTGAGTACCCAAATAGTATCCTTAATAGGCTCAACAATAGCTATATGTTTTTAACCTCTATAATTGAATTGGTTATAGAATCTTGCTTGAAGAATTTCCAACTCACTGTACTATTATTCAAATAGAACATATATTAAAATTGGGATCGATAATCAATTCTGTGTGATGTGCAAATTTTAAATGCTCGCAAGTGCACGAATCATTAAATAGAATAATGACAAGTTTACCCCAAGGTCGATCTCTCACGGAATTGCAGTGGTTTAAATTCTTGCTTATTTTCTAAAATTACTAAATTGAACAATTTAATAAAATCCTAAAACTCTAATCAAACTGTCATGCAAAATTGAAAAAAAAAATAATAACTAAATAAAAACAATGTAAAATCAAAATAACGTAAACTCTGAACTGGATAACTATTTAATAAGAGTGGGATTTAGTTGATATCAATCATGGATTGGGCTACTGGGTGAACAACTTAACCATTCCTAAGTCTTGATTAATGGTCATTCCATTAAGTCTAGAGAATCCAAATGATCATGGTTAACTTTCACTTACAATTAATTAGCAACTTCCATGATCAGGTTGTTGCTTAATCAATTGGCATATGAACAAGGAAATTATAAAACCATTTAAATCGAAACAATGGTCATGCATTAGTTTAAACACTTGTTTATTACGGCTAAATTAGGGATCGATGATGTATCTAACCCTAATTCCCAATTTTTCACTTTAATTATAAACATAGATAGCCAATCAATAATTCATAATCAAAGATTTGAAACACAATAAACAAGAATTAATCAATAACTTTATCAAAATATTAATCACCCAATATTCAATACAATCATGATATCGTTAAATACCCAAAATATGTTTAGTTACTCATAATTAAATTCAAATCCATGAATACAATTAATAAACAACTCAACATAATTAAAACAAATCAAATCTACAAAAGAAAACTCCCTTAATCACGAAATCTATCTTAAAGTGGTTGATTTCCTTTTCAATTTCTTGATGTTGATGAAGAATTGACGTAGATTTGATGAATATAGTCACCCCCAAAGCGTTAATCCAGTTGGGAATTGATAAAGAACGCTGCAACCACGAAGAGAAGAAAATAGAGCCAACTGCCCTTTGCGTTCGTCTCTTGCTCTGCAGTATCTCTCCTTTTTATGGTTCTCCCTGCCTCTTTTCTTCTGTTATTGTTCGGCTGCCTCGGTTCTCTCTTTTCAAAATGAAAAATAAGTATATATATATATTTCTTCACGCAACCCTAGCAATAAGGAGAGAGAAATACTCAGTTTTTATTATTTCTTTCTCCCGCATGAGCCAAACATATACATATAAAATATGTCATTTTCACCCTTTTTAATTCATCAATCTTAAAACACAATTTTGATCTTGCAAACTTTAGAATTTGACATCGGCATAAATTACAAATATTTTTCTTTTCAAATTATCCTTCTAAGGAGACCAATATTGACTATCTTCCGAGAAGTGACAAAATCTTTGTATTTTCTCTATTTAGTCCCTCATTTTTAACCAACTCACATTTCACCATTTCTATTGCTCAATTTTGCGCAATTTCCTTCAAATGAACTCCATCGGACTATGTACTTATAGAATAACAAAAACCACTTTAAAGTAACAACCTCATAGAAAATATATGAATAAGAGTTAAAAACGTAATAAAATACTAGGACAAATATTGTTTTATTACTGTGGAATTGAAAACTTGTATTCATGAAACCATTCATAACAAGTTCACCATCTCTATATATCAATAAATCATCCTTCTTATCAAATATTTAGGATATTCTTGACAGCAATCTAGTGTATTCACTTGGATCGACTTGATAACGTCTGCTGATACTTAAAGCATGAGAGACATTAAGCCGCATACATATCATGGCATAAAATTCTCAAACCAATGGAGAAAGATATGGTATTTGACTCATGCGTTCTCTTTCATCTTTAGTTTTGGGATATATAAACTTAGATAGAGAAATGCCATGTGACATGAGAATGAGTTCCCTTTACGATTCTTCTATGGTGAATCTTTCAGCCCTTATGTCAATGTATGTGCTTTGAGAAAATTCTAATAGCCTTTTAGATCTTCTGATATAGGCAGCTTTACCCAAATGGAGCAATTTATTGAGAGTTATGTTTTGACAAATTGCAAAATAGAAATATCATTCCCTATAAGCAGTATGTCATTAACATATATAAAATTCATACACTCCCACTACCCTTTTCGTAAACATAAGAATTATTTTCGTTTTGAATGAAATAAATCCCTTGGTTATTTCATCAAAATGTTGATTCCAATATCATAATGCTTGCTTTAATCCACAAAAGGATCTATTGAGCTTTTAAACCTTGTTTGTATACTCTAGGATAATAAAATTGTTAGGATGTGTCATATATGCATCCTCCACCAAGTTCCTATTACGGAAGATAGTTTTGACATCCATTTGTCATATTTCACAATGAAGTTATCCAGTAACAACAAGCAAAATCCAAATAGATTAATAAAAACAACTGGGAAAAAGTTTCTTCATAATCAACACCATATTTTTTACGATAACCTTTTACCACCAGTCTGGCTTTCTATAGTTGTACATTGCCATCCATGCTTGTCTTCCTCTTGAAGACACATTTTCATCCAATGGACTTAAAGCCATTTGGTGCTTTAACCAGTATCCAAACTTAGTTGGCATACATGGAATATCCGATTCGGATCTCATGGCTTCGAGCCATTTTCAAAATCGACATCCAATATCGTTTTCATATGCGTAGTCAACTCATTAATATCTATATAGAGAAAATTAAGAAACCATACCTCTCAGGTTGTTTCTGAATTCGGTCCAACCAACGTATTTCTTGTGTTATAGGTCGTGGGATAATTACATCCTCGTGTAATTATTCGAGTTTTGAGAGGGAATGAATGCCTAAATCAGTTTTACTCCGATTTTTATCGAGGTCAACTTTCCTCCTACTAAACAACGCACTTATAAATTCCATTCTAAAGAATTATGCATGTATAGCTAGGTGGTAAAAGTAATACCTATTTATCATTTTCGGGTATCCTACAATATGCATTTTTCAGATTCGGGTTAGAGCCCTTAAATAATAAGGGGTTTCCTATAAACCTCGCACCTCAAATCTTCAGGAATGAGAAACCCGATTTCTTTATTGTCTATATTTCATATGGAATCTATCAAATAGATTTAATAAAACATTGTTGAAAACATATAACGAATTATTGATGGCATAACCCAAATAATATAGATAATTAATTATTTTGAGTTTTTTCTTTGTTATATTATATATAGAACTATCAATAATAGTATTGAGTACATATAAGCCATTGCAAATTTCTATTATTCATAACATCATCTTTATATACAAAATACTAAGTATTTCTGAATACAAAGACATAGCCAAGCCTAGCTAGGCATAATACATAAATTTTATTACGAGTTTAACTAGATACAAACAATACTAAGGTAACTCAAGTAGAAGCCCCATAGGCATAACAAATGATTTTGACCCTATAGTTAAAATAACAACTCTAAATTGATTTTGTAGGTCAACCTTTCCTATAGAAGTCCTCCTATGTATCTAATTGCCTTGTAATTCAATTAAAATATAAGAAACACATCTGATATTCAATATCTAAGATGTATAAGATGCATATAGGTATAACAAACATACCTAATGCAGGAGCCTTTCTTGACTTGTTTTCTCTCTCTCTTGTAAATATATCTTCTGCTAGCACTAACCTAATTAGATTACACTCCCAGAAATTTCGTTTTACAAATAAAGAGAATTATGTGAGAAAAGAAGTACAATCAGAATAAGTAAAGAGGCAGGACACACAGGTCTTATTTAAATATGCAAATTTCAAATTTACCCTTCTTGTATCCAATCCGAACTACCATTCTAACCAACCATTGGTATACAAGTGAGCATGTTATCATGTAAGCATGTTGTCAATCAAATCCAATTTGATTAATCTTCTTTAGGTGACCATCCAAGGTTTAAACAATTGATTGGTTGCTTTATAAGTCCAACTCCTATAAATAATAAATCCAATTAACCATTCTAAATTACACTATAATTGTCAAAATATACAAATCAAATCCAATTTGATTTTGTACATGACATTAATCATTTAAACTTACTTCCACCAATATTTTAACTTCAAAAACTATAAAATTTGATATAAAATTCGGCTGCTATAGTATTCCTACAGTATCTTACTATAGTAAACTGCTACAAAAAACTGTTACAGTATTCTCAAATAGTAAACTACTACAGTAACACTGCTATAGTAAAAACACCCCATTACTATTTAAATATCTTGGATTTCTAATTTATTTTGGGCCATATTTATTAAATAATATATCAAGCCCAATTACATATATACATATACATTAGTCCAAATCTAATTTTATAATTCATTTTGGGCTTTATACTATATAAGATCATATTTAAAATATATAATGGTTTTGGGCTTTTGAAATTACATTTAGGCTTACTACACATATAGCCCATAATAATAATTTTATTCAAAATCTAATTTTAAAACTTTTTGGGCTTACATTTTCAAATTGACTCATTTTTATTTTGAAATCTTTTTGGGCTATAATTTCAAAAACTTAGCCCAATTAATTTTAAATCCAATTTAAGTCCATATACAAATTTGATAGGTTTCCAATTCTAAATTGACCTATTTATATTTAACTTAGCCTGAATTGCCTACAAAGCCCATTTACACCAAGCGTAGAAGGCCTAAGGCTCAATGGGCTTTTATAACACTTTATTGAATGACTTAGGCTCAATTAAGTCTAACCTAATTGGCCTTGGCCTAACTTGATCCAATCAAGGCCATTTAGTGTTAATTAA
This sequence comes from Bursera palmeri, assembly GCA_026225775.1. Taxonomy (NCBI): domain Eukaryota; kingdom Viridiplantae; phylum Streptophyta; class Magnoliopsida; order Sapindales; family Burseraceae; genus Bursera; species Bursera palmeri. The sequence goes on along the minus strand of JANKKB010029746.1, from coordinate 5,447 downwards.
GCTCATTAGTCTTAATTACATGTAATTAGCCCCCAATCACATATTAATTAAAGATTTAGGCATAATTATATCATAAATGTCAAAATTAAGCTTAAGTAAGTGCAATTAAATTTGATAATTGCAACTAAATAATCCCAAATTGCTTAATTAACATCAATTACATGCAATGTCAAAATTACACAAAACAACCACAAGGAACAAGATTGCATGAATTCAGCAATGGCATGATTGTACTTGTAACATGTTGTTTTCATCCAATTCAACATCATATATATGTTATAACATCCAGTTGACATCAACCATACCACCAATTGAGCACATTAGACATTAGAACAAAGAACCCTAATTCTAACATGCAAAATGCTCACTTTGTAACCCTAGATGAATCATGCTCTGATATCAATGTTAAATTGAGCCTAAGATCAACATTTAGGGTCAAAATAATATAGATTGGTTGAAGAAAATTTTACAAAACTTCAAGCTTTGAAGTGGGCATTTTTCCTCTAAGAAAGTGCCAAAAACCCCATCAAATCCACTCAAACAACTTGCAAAATCATCATCTAATGGCTAGGATCACCTTCAAATTGACTTAAAGTGGTAGCTTTTTCTTGAAAATTTGAAGAAAAAATCAAGAGAGGGAGGAGAAACGAATCCCAAATTGGAGGGAGAAATTGTTAAAAATGGCTTCAAAAGCAAAACATTACACATGACATACTCTAATTTATACCTCTAGGCTTATATATATCTCTTGACAAATTTTCAAAAAGCCTTCAAGATTATTATGCCTCTCAAATAAGCCCTTCATTAAACATAAATGGGCTTTGGGCTTGGGCTTAAATTAAATATAATTTAATTTGTTTTTAAGTACAATACAAGTCAACTTGGCCCAAATTAGCTTAATTTTCAATATTAACTAATTTGGCCTTTGAAGCCCAATTTGGAAATCTAATTCAAATATACACTTTAATATATAATTTAACATATCTAATATGTTTAAAATTACCCATTAAAATTTTGTAGAAAAATCCAATTTATTCCACATAATTTACTAACTTGACTAATTCTAAACTAATGCACTTTCTCTCTCAATATGCAAATTAATCATAGATTAATTTTGTTCTCATCCCTTTTGTCAATTCTTCATCGGTGAGTCTTCGGTAATCGATCCATTAGGCTTCTTGATATATTGGCAGTAAATCAGGTTTACCGAACTATCCGATTATACGCGTGAAATGCACCGCGTCATTACTGATTTACAAGACATAATTGACTTCTGGCAAAACACCGTGTCTACATAATTCTCTAGGAGGATCCAGAAATCCTATAACTTGTTTCGGGCGTAATTCCATATAATTAAATCCTATATGAGATGTCATGTACGAAGGCCTAGAGTTAGTTACGTGTCTACCCTAATGCGACTTATATTTCGAATCGGTTTAATGGTCAATTCTCTTCACTGAGGAGACCGAGAACCATTCTTATTGTCTTGATGCTTGAAAGCCTTTCAGAAGTCATCACTGAATCTTGTGTGACATCATATCTTTTTACCTGGACTGATATGATCACTTTTTACCCAGAGTGACATGGCCTATCTTAATATTACATCCACTCCTAAATGGTTTTTGACGTACCCAATCACAAGTGTTTATATAACTCATTCTTAGGGTCACTATATCAAGTGTCAAAGCACACCGATTGCCATATGAGATGGCCATGTAAGTCTTAGGTGAGAGGATACTTACACTTATCTTGAGTGGGTCTCCTCTAGACACTTTAGGTAAACTTCCAATGAAATTTCGTGCGGGTCATGTCCAGTGAATATGTTTCCATTGAAAATGGCTAACAGAGTTCCTTTATCACACTTGCTTAAATATTCAATATTTAAATATGTGAAAACTATACTATTATACCCTCATAACCAGTATAAGTATGATACTAGTCTATTTTATACTACCAATATTCTGTCTCGATAATACTTCGATCAGAGATAATTTAATGATGAAATCTTATATGGATTAAAACTGTCTAACACCTATATTAATCCGATCTTCATTATAAGCACTTTTATCGTCTATAAATAAATAAGTAATCAAATTACAATTGATGATAAAAGTGTAATTTTCTTTTACTATATAAATCAATAAATATACTATGTATATTTACATTATGATGCTCTAGGATATAAATATTCCAACACTTGGCCTAGTGGTACCAGGTTTGAATGCTAATAGCCTTTGAGGTGTATTGGGTTTGAATCATGTTGGATGTGTCCCTTTGAGGGAATAAATCTGCCAAGGGAGATGCCTTGGGACAATACATGGTTGTTGGATGTGTTAGGATTCTAAGGTTAAACATGGCATATTCATGGTTATATGCACACAAGAGAAAGATTAGAGAAAAAATATTCAAAAATTCGGCTAAGAATACCAAGAATAAGCTTTGGCCGAAACTTGTATGGTGTAGGAATAAATTTGGTTTACCTTTCGCCAAGGTTTGTTGATGTAGATTTTTGATGTTGAAGTAGAGCTTCACAAATGTCAAGCCTCTACAAGTAATCCATCACCTACACACTTAAAAAGAAATATTAGAGAAGATAGAACAAAATGAAGAACTAACTCTTAACCAAAAGCATTTTTGGCTTTTATAAAGATTTAGAATTGGTCCTTGTAATAATTTTGAGTTTGCTCATTTAAGTACTTTAACTATCCCTTGTTTTGCTAATAAGTCCTTCACAAATTTTTTAACTTTGCTCATTTAAAGACTTACATTATATCTTGTTTTGCAAACAAGTCATTTACAACGTTTAATTGTCAAAGTAGTGTTTTAACTTCATTAAGTTTACACTTGTGATATCTTAACTCTTTAAGATTTCATAATAACCCTTAGGACCAATTACATGTAATTTCCTTAACATCTAATAAATTACATATAGCTCCTACAATTACAAATTAATACGTAATATGTATTTATGTAACATTTACATCTTGTTTCGATATCATCTTATAAGGTGCTAGCCTTGATTCCAGACAATTAATTTTTTATCCTCTTCTCTCTTAGTGTATTAGGTTTACGGTGTGACTTTGTAGGTTCATTACGAGTTAGTCGTGAGTCATTATATCCGGAGAATCAATGACTATGGTAAATATCTAGCAATGTGCCATAGCCTCTAAACCATGATAAAGTTATACTCCATAGAACCTTTATAATAATTATACAATCCATGTACGTTAGTATCCCTCCGTCGTTCTCACTTATTCTAATCGATTCTAGGCTCATGGAATGTCAAAAACCCTAACATCGATTTATGAATCATCGATCAATATGTCCAGAACTTGTCATTACGAACTATCTTTCATATGATATCTATTCATTGAAAGGTAATATTTTTACTAGCTACCTTCCACAAATGTATGACATATGAGCCATACCATCAACAAAATGCTTGAAAGATCTTTTACATATTAAGAGCAAATTTCTCCAATGTTTCCATCAATTCATTGAAAGGTAATATTTTTACTCCATCTTTTCTATTTTAAGAAAATATGTTTCTCCAATGTATCCATCAATTCATTGAAAGGTAATATTTTTACTCCATCTTTTCTATCTTTGTGCTTTAATATCATATCTTTTTAATTAATTGAATCAACATTTTTGAAAGGTATTTTGGTTTGTCTAAAGCCTTGAATCAATGTAGACCTTTGGCTCATTGAAAGCTTGAAAGATCTTTTACATATCGAGAGCAAATTTCTCCAATGTTTTCATCAATTTATTGAAAGGTAATATTTTTACTCCATCTTTTCTATGTTTTCTTAGCTTAAACCTTTTCCATTTTCCGATCGAGATTATTCTTTAGCTAATTTCAATTAAGTAAAGAAGGATAAAAAATATCTCTTACAATACAAGTGAGTGTGGATCTCTAGTGTCTTAACATTCTTATGATAGAATTTTAATTTTATATTTGATAATCTTATTTCTAAAATTAACCTAACACTTTATCTCCCCTTGCTCTGGGACATTCATATAAAACCTTTAATCTTGGTAATCATTTCCCTATGGATACGGCACTACTTATAAGTACTATACTATAATAAAGACTACCTGTATTTGGGTAATACAATTTTCAATTTATAGCATGTAGTAATAACAAATCAAATATAAAATAAAATAAATAGAAGGAATAGATTTGAAATGTCGTTGAGGCTTTCAACCATCGTCCATGTTCAAATATTAATTTCATCATATGATTGGTTATTTGCACAAAAAACTATTAGTTCTAATTTTGAATTTATAGTTAATTTTTTTTAACAAATCAGAACTCTAAATAAAAATCAGAACTCCCATTATTTTAGCAAGACACAAAGCATACATAAATAAAGTAGATATATTATAAAGATAAACAAGGAAGACAAAAACTTTTCCATTCATAAAATAAAAGAACAACAAAAGAAATATAAGAAGACACCATATGACTCATGCTTTGATCTCTTTCAAAATAAGGAACAATGTTTATGGTTTTTTTTTTTTTGTTTTGTTTAAATAGTTAGCCTTATAGCAACAATCAGCCACATGTTCCTCTTTCATAAGTCTATCGAAAACTGCCTTTTCTAACCAAGGGCCTCTCTAGTGCATAACCCATATGTTATGCACCACACATATTTGGATACATGCTCAGCGCAACTGATCGTAACTTTAAGTTTGACACATGGTAACATTCAAATAGTAACTTTATCTTACATGTAAGAGTTGTATACGAAATTATAACCCCCATTCTTATCTTATTCTTCAAATTAGATCGTGCATATTTAAATTCTAGAGGAGTTTTTTTTAACAAAAACGTGTATCACTTCATACCAAAGACGATCATGAAAGTAGACTATTGAACATATCTATTTAAAATAATTTTCAAAAGCCTCGATTTTTCCTTTCTAGATAAGTTCGTGTTATAGAAAAATGTTTCTTTTAAGGTCGTGATGTAGTGTAAAATCTCTTCCTTGCGCAACGTTCGAATCATGCATATTATCTATACAAAGTAGAATAATATTTGGTTATTATATTATATTTCCAAAGTATAAAAAATAGAAAATATTGGCAGGGTAGACACAAACCTCTCACTAAGACCAACATTCATAAGCATGCTCATATGATCCGAAAAAAAAATTCTTAAATTTTTAAATTAAATTAATTTTATGGTGACTTTCTAAAGACTTTCTTTAAGAAACAATTACGAATAATTAGTAGAATATTACATAAAAAGAATATATTAAATTACCATTGAAAATATTATTAAATTTTGGATCACACAAAAGACGATGTAAAATTGGAGTCCGATAAGGCTAGTAATGGCAAAAGGCCGGGCCAGGCCGGGCCTGGCCTATTTTGGGTAGGCCTGGCAGGCCTATGGGCCAGGCCAGGCCAGGCCGAAATAGTGCCAGGCCAGGCCGGGCCAG
>JANKKB010029745.1:18590-29624 GCA_026225775.1 Bursera palmeri | reverse complement strand
GTATATATTAAGAATCAGAAGTCACTAAATGGCATCCCACTCTAGTTTGATCAGTAGATTAAAGCTTTTTAATTCTTTTGTTATAAAGAAAACATAAATGATTCCTTTGAAGTCGTTTTCGTCTGAGACAAAGAGAATCCCACAAATTTCATCTAATCCATATTTGCAATAAAGTTTGCGTTTAGATTGTCTATGATATAATTTCTAGATTCTAGATGTTAAGAGTTTGCTCGTTAAACAGAAAACGATACATCACATTCACATTATATGATATTCCAGATTCAACATGGGTGACTGGCTCTTAATTCTGTGGGTTATTTTTAATTTAATTTATATATTCATGCGTGTTCAAGACGTGTTTTCTTATATTGGAAAATTTCGACTGTGTGATAATAGTATGGTAAAGGTATTTTAGATATTTTGGAAACTAGAGTTTGTTATATATTTTTATTGATGTAACCTTAATTTTATATAGTGAATCGTCACAATGGATATAGGCTTATAGCCGAACCACTTTAATTCGTGTGTGATTTTTTTTTATTTTCTTCACTTATTCCGATTAATTGCACAACATCTACTATATATATCTAATTTAAGTACAATAAAAGTAAGATCATTTTGTACTTTGTACAATGATCGACCTGAAAGTCCGTTGTATTTCCCGTCTTTCTTTTTGCTTCTTCTCTCTTTTCCTGTTGCTTATGAGCCTGATTGAGCAATGAAACATTTCGCTTGATTTTGAAGCAAATTCAACTAGAAAACCTGACACTTTGACGGCTAGCTTTTCATTTAATAGAATAAAACTGAAAAAGGAAACTAGTTGAGTTCATCACTGCAAGCATATATATCTCAGTTTACATGAAGAAACTTTACCTATATGTAAGTAATAACCGAGCGGCAGACTCATGAAGTAAGAGAGTGAAACTATCTGATAGTGTTCGATATTAGAGTCCGATATTCTGATAATATCACTTGTCAAGTATAAATATCGGAGGCATGATGACGTCTATTTTGAAAAAATAATCAATTTTCGATAAATTTCTTAATTTAGGTTATTTTTCTAATTTTCCCTATAATAAAACTGAAAAAAAAATCATGGAAGAAACTTGAAGTTCATTACTGCGAGTATATATATCTCAGTTTGCGTGAAGAAATTACCTATATGCAAGTAATAACCGGCAGGAAAATGAAGTTAATGAAGAAAAACGTCCGTTCACTTTTCGTGAAAAGACAACGAAATGCTTCTCATCTGCTTTGGCTTCAACTTTTAACTCACGATTTGTATGTAACAGATAATTAATAATATTAACAAAGGCCATTGTTTCACAAAGGGCAAAACCTAACCAAACGAACCTCTCTGACTTGATGAGCTCAGTTGGCCAACTGCTAGCAAGAGGACATCAACTAATTTACAAGTTACACGCATCAAAATAAGAAGCCTCTACACCATTTGTACCTTCTGTGCGGTTGTGAAATTAATTACCTAATATGTGCAAACTTGGAGAATTGGGCATGCATCACCTTAAATGCATGCCATGCACTGCCCTTTACTGTCATACTATAAATCTTGCTACTGTCCGTCACTCCTTCAAGTACAATATCAAGCTATAGCTAGCATCAAAGGGTTAGGAAACCTGGAAGAAGATTGTTTCTGCAATTGCGATGGCAGTGCAAATACTGGTCTTTGCCACATTCATTTTCACAGCTATGATTAGTACCAATTATATTGCTTCAGCTTCATCACTAGTCACCTTTATTTTTGGGGACTCGTTGCCAGAAGTTGGTAACAACAATCATCTTCAGTTATCTCTGGCGAGGTCAGATTATCCTTGGTACGGGGTTGATTTTGAAGGAGGAAAAGCCACTGGAAGATTCACCAATGGAAGGACTATTGGCGACATAATATGTATTCTAACCTTTTCAAAATATTGAAAAAGAAGTTCTATATATATCATTCTATACTTATTATTGATGCGCAATTTTTATTGATGTTTGTGTTTTTTTGTAGCCGAGAAGCTTGGAACTCGACCACCTCCACCGTATCTTTCCTTGTTAAGAAATGATGATGCCCTGCTCCATGGGGTTAATTATGCATCTGGTGGAGCAGGAATTCTTGAAGAAACGGGAACATATTTCGTAATATCTCTATCTTGATAAGCACTTTTAACATTAATCAATTTTATCTTTTTATTAATTGTTATGTTAATTATGGCATTGCAGATTCAGAAATTGTCCTTCAACGATCAGATAAATTACTTCAATAGGACCAAGGAAACAATCAAAGCTAAGATAGGAGAAGAGGCTGCAAACAAGCTATGCAATGAAGCACTCTACTTCGTTGGAATCGGTAGTCATTCTTAGCAAACAAGTTTAGTTTCATTTTCTTTCGAATTTATAAAAGATGATTATGGAAAGCGCTTAAGTCAAAGTAACTTTTCTTCGATAACAAGCATGAATTAGATGCTAAAGTAGGTTTCTTTATTGGTATTGACAAATTCTATTTACATGAATAGACATTATTATTGATTATTTATGCCAATATTTTCAGGTAGTAATGACTATGTAAACAATTACTTGCAACCATTCTTGGCGGACGGCCAACAATACACGTACGACGAATTTGTTGAGCTCTTGCTATCCACCTTAGACAAACAACTTTCGGTGAAAACTCCCCTCTTATCTTTCCCCTTTCATTCATGCATGTTAAATATATTCTTTCAAAGTGCTTTCCAAAGTGACATTAAAGCAGAAGTACTTCTACAAGAAGGATCATAAAGTGAAGCCCTTTTCCAAGAAGAGTAATTATGAAACTAATATTCAGTTTTAGGAAATACTGGAAAACTAGTTACATGAAGACTTGTGATCTGTTTACATTCCCCCTTCAAAATTGCTTAAAAGACTGCTTCAACATTGTCATTTACAAGTCCAAACATGTACAAAGTTCATGGGCCCAGTTCGATATTTGATATATTGTATTGCATCTGCACTTTAGCTCCACAATTAAAAGTAACTGCCCAATATGCCTAGGCATTCTGTGTATGCCAAAATCAAACTTGTGTCGATACTACTACTTTATAATATTCTTATGAGTAGCCATCCCATCTATGCATACATATAGCTACAACGATCTCTGCTTATTATTGAATTTCCTGTGTTAAAGAGGCTATACGAACTGGGTGCCCGAAAACTAGTCTTTCATGGGCTAGGCCCTCTCGGCTGCATTCCATCTCAGAGAGTAAAATCCAAGACACGCCAATGCTTAAAGCGAGTCAATGAATGGGTGCTAGAATTCAACTACAAAGCTAGCAAGATCATAGCAACTCTAAATGGCCGCCTCCCAGGTGCAAAATTCATCTTTGCAGACACATACCACGATGTCTTAGACCTAATTGAGAGGCCTGCTGCTTATGGTAAATTCATCTTTCGTCATATTTCATACTTCAAGAAGAGTTCTTAACCATTTACTGACATTCTTTGATGGGTTTGGTTGCAGGTTTCAAGGTCTCTAACACTTCATGTTGCAATGTGGACACAAGCGTAGGTGGCCTATGCCTGCCCAACTCCAAACTGTGCAGCAATCGTAAGGATTATGTGTTTTGGGATGCTTTTCATCCTACCGACAAAGCAAACGAAGTGCTTGCTGAAAAGTTCTTCGCCAGACTATTTCCTGCTTCTCCATCCCCTGCACCAACCCCATCATCCCCTGCTCCAAAACCACATCCTCCAAGGCCTCGTTAATCGACATCTCCACCATCAGTATATAATATACGGCAGTAGTCTAATCAGTTGCAGAGATCAAATTCCCGAATGAGAGATCAAATTCATATATATCCATCTTGCAATGGCAGTGTTTGTGTATAAGTATAGCCAATTCTACATATTTCCAATCGTCTCTAGTTAACTATTATTAGATTTGCAAATGCAGCTCAAACCCATTTCTACACTTTCAGTTTAGGTAAACGCAATTAAAAGCGCAAACACAAGAACTCAAATTTCAAAATAAAGAAGAAAAATAAATAAAATGATTGCTCTCAGTTGAAAGGCCAAACTTGTCCACATGAGAGAGCTCAAAGTGGGCAGATATCTAAAACTTAAGCCAACGAATAACCGAAAACAACTCCAAGTGCTTGACGAAGCCCTCTTCTTCTCTCTAAAAGATAAAAAGAGAATATAATCTCAATCTCATAGAGAAAAAGAATCATCGAGCAGCATCAAGAACAAGAAGCTGTCGGCACCGGCAATTCCAGGGCTTAAATCGATGAAATCTAGAATCCCACCTCAGCCTCTGTTCGGTGTGGTTAAAGCAAAATAAATCATCATCGAGCAAACCATTACAGTGGGAAAACTGTGACACCTACGAGAAAGAGCAAGGATCCATGGGAATAATCAGAAAGGAAATTGCCTGTCCAAAGGTACCAATTATTTTCTTTTCGCATCTTTCGTATTCTCTGTAATATGAAAATTTTTATCACAGAGATTCAAAGATAGATGCTGCTTAAGCTTTCTCTTCGAAACTAGAAATAAAAATAACTGAAATTCTGAAAAATCAGCTTTCGAATAAAAGAATCGTAAAGCAAAACTAGGGTTTGCAGAGCGAACAAGATGCAATCGACCGAATGGTTGGCAATCGCGCACTGGGCTGTATTTATATACCATCTAGTAAAATTAGGGTTTTTCCGCAAAAATTGTTAAATTACAAATTTACCCCCTACTCATAGCTTTTGCCAATTGAGAGATATATTCTTTTATGGTTTTGAAAATTTTATGTATCTCCTTTTATTGTTATTATTTGATCATTTAATTTAATGTAAAAAATATCAATAATTTCATTAATTTATCAAATTTTTTATATCGATTGATAGTAATCAAATATAGTTTGATTAAATTTATTTATTTATTATTTAATAATAAATTGCTAAATGTGTAATACCAACTAAAAGATACCCAGTTTTCTATCTGAATTTGATCAATTCAACAGAGCTGATCGTATCCAATTAATTTTGAAAATTCAATGTAGGTAACTCATTCGTTGAATTTCCAGAATAACGTTGAATAAAACAATCTAGACTCAAAGCTAAGGCACTCAAAGTGGCTAAGAAAAAGCGGATCCATGGCCGTCTATATTCAACAAAAGTGAGCTTAGCCAGCACAGAAGTAGACGAATAAAACGTCAAATAATAAAGATGGCTAGAAAGCTTACACCAAAAAAAACAATAAGGATGATAATAATTCAATGGAAGCTAGCCCCTCACATCCACGCTTTCCAGCTTGTATTGTACAAAATTGAATGGACCACTTAACCTAAATCTACCATCTCACTACAACTGTCTAGACCATCTGTTTTCAAAAATTTAAATAATGGGGAAAGATTCCAACAGTCTACAGGAAAATGACACTGCATATTAGAAGTCTAATTACGGTTGAAATACTCATCAATGCGCCATTGCTATAGATCTTGTTGCCAGAAGAACCTGTGATTGTGGAATTCATAGATGGGGCAGTTATGTTCCCAAAGGTGCCATTCTTGCCAAGGCTGCAGTCACAAATTAATCAGTCAAAAAATCAGTATTATGCTTCACTGAACTCACTGCCTCTTTTTAAAAATACTTTTCAAGCTTAGGCTGGTTAATGACATGTAAATAATCATATTTGGGATTAACAAGGTTTAAGTGAGTTTGTTTACCTTCCTGGGAATGTACAGGAACCGTGACCTGCATCAGTGAAACCAAATTGAGTATCATTACCAGAGAAAGTGCACAGTTACATTTTATGATACAACTTTAACAACATTGGTAATTCATGCATGGAACATGCATGCCGTCTTACTTGGATCTGTAGTGGTTATTGAAGCCACCCCATTGAAGTTACAGGCGTCGGGAGACTTTCCTGATTGATGATAATAAGTGTCAAAAGCATAAGTTGCATGTGCAATCACATTGTCTGGTTCATAGCATGGTTGTCCCTGCCGCAAAGCGGAGCAATCCACTTTTCCAGGTCCACAAGCCCAGTCTAAAGCAGCCTGCAACATCTTTGGATCAGCACCATCCCTAGCAGTACAGTAAGTTTGGTTTGTAGTATCATTTGCTAACACCAATCCTGACCCAGTCAGGTGTAGTATGTAAACAGGATCTCCATTTGCATCAAATAATCCCCAATTCTTCTCGGAGAGTGGCCCAGTTTTCGTGTCCTCATTATAGAGCTCATAGATATAAGAACTAACAGCAACTCCAGGGTGTTTGGGAGTTCCAGTTTTGTTCAGCACATGCCTAATTAAATTGCTGTTGTAAGTGTTGGCATTTTCTAGAGTAGCATCTGGCTCATTAGAATCACCTTTCGACGGCCAACCCGTTTCAGTCACTATGACAGGAATATTAGTGAAGTTCAGAAATGCCATGGCAAAGTATGCAGCATCAATCATAGCATCAAAAACATTGGAATAGTGAACAAGTGTGTTAGAGTCTACAGCTTCTTTGTTTGGAGGAAGAGGCTTAAAAAGAGCATAATCTAGTGGAATGACACCATTTGATTGCATATAATCATAGTATGGGTATATGTTGAGCATGAAATAAGAACCTGTGGACTGCAGGAAATTGAGCATGGGAACCAAAACAGGATTCCATGAGCGGTTGAAGAAGGCTTGAGAAGGTGGGAAAGAATCTAGAATTAAGGAAGAAGAAAAGGGAGTTGAAACTTTTATTTGGCGGTCTAAATTGGACGCAACAAGAGCTGACTGAATGAACTTCATGGCATTGACGAGGACTGGTCCTGCATTTGGGAGAGCGGTTAGAACCTCTGAACCAACACATATGCCTGTGATGTTGGTGGCAGGATAATGTGCTACAACATTGCGGTACACCCAATTTGCAGCTGTAGAATTTGATTGACCAATTCCAAGGAGTTGTTCATTCGGGACAGAAACAAGAACTTGAATTCCCGTGTTAGCTAGTGAAACAAGCATGCCACGATCAGCATTGAATAGCCGAATATGTCGGATGTTCTGGGCTTTTAGTAGCGCTACTACTTGAGTAGGATGCGGCATATCTGAAAGGTCTGTTCCTATATTCACACCAACAAAAGCATCTGCAGGAACAAATATTAGTGTTACTCATTTATCTCATATGCATGAATTTATTTAAATGTCAATGAGTAGGATCTTTTTAAGCATAAAAATGTGCTTTTAGGAAGTATAAACAGTTGGGTCAATTGCATAGGTACATTTTCCACCAAACTCTCAACCACTAACTTCTTTCTGTAATAATTTTAAGATCAAACAATACGTATGCCAGCACTAAGCTGTCTACAAAAAACACATGGATGCCTCTGCAAAATTCTATCATCATCTTCTAGAGTAAAGAAGACTAGTCTTACTCTTAAGTACCTTAAGAGGGCTGTAACCAACTTCACATGTTCATCGAGATTTAAAGTAACAAGTGTTTCCAGATGCACTTTAACATTTGAGTTGCAGAACTATCTCATAAATGAAAGAGGCTTTCAAAGTTGATACTAGGTACCACAAAGTTAAAAACCAATTAAATCCTGGTTATCCAATGAAAATTTACAATCAGATTGTTCTTAAAGGAGTTCCGATAAACTTAAGTGATTGCGGCCCATACACTCTCATAGCTTCATTTTGAAATTCAGTTTTATTTTAAAGGAAAATTTGATAAGGAATTTTTTGTGTGTGTGTTTTGAATTGCACGTATTCTGGGAATTCTGCAGAGATAGCACTAGTTAAGAATTTGTTGTGGATAGCACCATGGCAGTGATGGACAAATTCAATAAAAAACGAATATTATATAGCATTAAATGCAGAGTGGTGTAGTGAAGTTACAAAGAATATAAAAATAATGGAGCATGGTATGTTCCCATGGGCCATGGCTTCACCAGTACTAATTCCTAAGAGATTCAAATAAAGAAAAAAAGTGCCTAAATTCTCTAACCTGTTGACTATCAGCATAACCAAGACAAAGAGCACCGTCACATTATAGAAAAACGGGGAAAAATGAGCTGGAATACAACAAGGATGGACTATGGAGGTCCCTCTTATGTTTGCATTATTTTTTTCTTTCTTCTTATATACATCTTTCTACTTAAAGTAAGATAAAGAAAATAATCCGCAGATTTAATTATTTCACAAATTCTGGGACAAACGTTCCCCAGCAGATTTCTTGAAAGCAGCAATTAAAGCTAGTCTGCAAATACAGACTTATGAACGGTCATTAAGAAAATGGCAGATCCTCCTCTTATTTCCAAGGAGTTAATTGGAAACTCCAAACACCTCTTTCTGTCCTCCTTTATTTCACAATCAATATCCAACCTACCAACACTCACAACCAAATACAACCCAACAAACAGTCGAACACACACACACACACAAAAAAAAAAAAAAAAAAACACNACAAAAAAAAAAAAAAAAAAAAAAAAAAAAAAAAAAAAAACACTAGAAAAACAATAATGAGTGGCTGAGAAAGTACTCTTAGTGCCTCTCTAAGCTAATTTTGTTGACAACCCATTATAGATCAGCAGCTCATTCACATGTACTTAAAAATTCCTCCATGAACAAAGCATTAATGCCGACAAGAAGAAAGATACAAATAGATGCTTCGAAGTGACGCATGCAGACAATATTGTAAATATTAGTAGAGAAAGAATGGTGAGATATAAATTTCAGTTACTCATCACAAGCACAGAAGAGAAATCATTCACAGAAAAACATGCAAGAAAAGCGAATACTAGATTAGAAGAAGAATATGGCAAGAAAAGGGAAAAAAATCTCACCTTCATCAGCTCCAACAACAGAAACCGCTAAAAGCAGAATGAGAATATCAAGCACAGCCATCGAACTTAGACTCAACTCAATCTTCTACTTCCAAAACACCCTCAAAAGAATCTCAAAAGAAGATAACAATGAGAAGAGAAAGAGAGAGGCTGTGAATGTGAAAGTGGTAACAGGTTGAACCAAGAGAAGTAAGTAAAGTAAAGATACACCAAGGGAGAGAGAATGAGCCTGCAAGCTAGCTAGACTACATACATGCTATATATGAGCTATGAATGTGAAAATGGTAACACGAACAACACGTAAAACAAGAAGAGAAAAGGAAAGTGGGGTAAATGTTGGGAGCAATATGAAGGCAGAAAGCTTGTAAATCCCATAAATCACGTTAAAACGTTGTCAGGAGATGAACGGCTTAGATATCATCTGCAAAATTTACAGTAGCGAAGCAGTGCTATTCAAGGACTGGCTTTTGTTTTATTTTGTTTTTTTTTTAAGAAACCAAGACACTTTTTGTTGTTGTAGTTTAGCCGTTGGCAGTGTTACAGAACTTTTATGATCAATTGGTGGACTGGACGCCATTGGATCTATCTGTGATGAGATTGAGAATTAATATAACTTCATTTGTAGGGCCCGATGAATGTGAATTTTACTTGCAGAAACCAACAAAGTGCATAAAGGAATCGCCAATTACATCTACCTTCCCCAATTTTTTATAGTCTCAATATACCCTAACAATTTAGAAAAATTACGTGAACATCCCTTAGAAGCTGACTAATTTAATGAATTTACAATATAATTACAGATTTATTAGACTCAATTATATCATAAAAATTATATTGCAAGAGTATGAATAGAAGTTCGATGGTCTTAACATGTGTTGTAAAAAATTATATATTTTTATTAAAAAAATCAGTAAATCTCTAAAAAAAAATGTCTATGTCATTATAAAATTTAGTTAAATAATTAATCTAACACAATTTTTTAAAAGTCATATATTATTTTAAGACTACTCTTAGAAAATTTTCAAATTAATAAGACTTAAAAGAGAGGTTTTTGTAACTTTTAAAATCATTGGGATCCGTTTAGTTTTATCCTAAAGAAATTAAATAAAATGTAAGAACCTACTAGCACCTGAGGTTCGGCTTGTCTCTAACTCAACGGTCATCTATTGTACCTTTTGCTAAAAAGGAACATTAATTATTTAATAGTTTGATTAGATTCCTTGTCTTGTCCCTCACTTATTCTCCAACTTAATAATAAGGAAATTAATATCATCTTTCCACTTTTTAAAGATTGAGTTTAATCATGAACGGTAAAATAAATTAGAATTTGATGAGAGACTAACACGTGAATTAGACAATAAGAGTAATATATAGATAATTTTAAGATATTCAATCTTTACGAATAATTTGATGCGTATAAAGTTTTGTATATTACTGTATACAAATTGATGTGGTGTTAAATAAGTGGTAGCGTGAATATATGAAGCTTTAAAAAAGTAAATATTGCTTTATTCACCTTACCAGTCACTTGATATCACGCTATTTTATTTTGACTTTTATGCATTCATTTCATCAATCACTTAATATCACATCACTTTATATATAAACTTTGTTTATATAAAATTACTCTATCTGTATTTATGCTTATTAGATCGTATACCATATACTGACTAGTGACATGTTATCAAACTTAATGAAGGCAATCGTCCAAAGAACATTAGGGTTGTGTTTATAAGTTTTGTATTTTAATTTAAAAAGAGATTTGGTAATTGTATTTGCAATATATTTTGAGAAATTTGAGTTTAGATGAAGAAAATATATTTGGTAATTAATTATGAAAATGGTATTTAAAAAATAAATTTAGAATATGTATTCAGAAATGAACCTGAAAACGATTTTCTAAAAACAAATTGAGTAATGAATCTTGAAAATGATATAATAAATTTGACAAGAAAAAAGAAAATTTTTTGTAACGGAGCATCATACATCATAATCTCTATATATATATATATTAAAAAAAAAAAAAGGCATGATTAGTAATTCATAAATATTGTTGTGTTAGCAAACAAACGCCGTTTTGTCAAAGTTTAGTAACATCTTTGACATTTTATTTGATCTTTTAAAACCTTATGACTATATATTATATCATGTAAACCAAATTATCGTAAACAAATTATAAGGGGTAAATACATAGACACCCCCAAGGTTTGGTCTAAGTAACAAACTCACCCTTGTTATTCATAAAGTAACATAAAG
>JANKKB010029745.1:0-18540 GCA_026225775.1 Bursera palmeri | reverse complement strand
TATTCATAAAGTAACATAAAGACCCCCATTTTGATATTTTAAGTAACATTAAGACCCCTATTTCTATGTGTCAAGACCCTCGTGTTTTCCAATTCTAGGGGTGTCTATGTTACTTTATTAATAACAGGAGTGAGATTGTTACTTAGACCAAACCTCGGGGGTGTCTATGTATTTATCCCCAAATTATAAATAAGACAACCGTCCATTTAAACCAAATTCAATGAATAAACTGTCAACAAAACAACCCATCCATATCTAAAATAGTAATTTTAAATCAGATTTTTCATATCAAATAAAGCAGTTCCATACCGAATAAAAGTGATACTAAGTGTAATTCAGAACAAAACAACCTCACATAAGCCAAACATCCAACTAAAGATATCACAACCGAACCCCTTATAAACAAAATAATACAAAACACAAACACCAATTAACATTGACATGGTCAGAGTCTGTCCAACCAAAAGCCAAAGCCAACAAGCCTGGAAGTCATTGACCCAAACTAAAACCCCATTGTTAGAGTTATATCTTTAGAGTAACACATTTTTTCTGTAAATATTAACAGTATTAAAAAATAAATAATAGTTATTTTATTCACTAATCCATCGAGTCTATTTTAGTATCTATTTTTAATATTAATGACCAAGGTTCTACAATTAATACAATAATTAGGTTTCTGGTTCTATGAAGTTGTCATATAAGGGAGACTCATAACTTAATTATAACTCGAATTCAGTTTATAACCTATAAGCAGAGTTAGACTCTCTGTTTAGATAAGGTTATTATGTTGTTTGCTTCCATAGAGATGATAAGTCTCAAATCACTAAAGTAAAGACTTTAGGATAAAGAAACTTGTGTATAATGCGTACATTTAATTGGGCCACATGAGTTTATGATTCAATATAATTATCATTACTGTATACATAAACTTCACATCGGAGTAACTTAGGCATACATTTCTTAATTCTGAGTAGCTAGTATACCTCTGAATTGTAGGCTACAGTCTTTAATCAGAATAGAAAGTAATATTATATAGGTCAACACTTTGGCTAGTTGGGACTATTGTTCTTTGAAATAGATAACATTATTCCGTAAATATGAAATTTATAACTCCTTAAGGTTTAAGGAATATCGCCTTGTGGGTTTTACTGGGGCTTGAATGATAAGTTTTGGCCGACTATTTAATGAAGTAAGTTTATTAAACTAATTCATTCATTAGATGTAAAACTGGCCTCAATGGTGAAGATGTAGTTCGATGTAAAATGGTAAATTAAACCCAACTTCAATTATCAATATCCTATGAAGGTATTTATATACTTATGTTGCTCAATTGATTTAACTTTAAGATATAATTTTAATCTGATTAAAATTATTAAGTTCTTTCATAATTTGAATATTTAATTCAAGAGTGCAGCTCTAACCCTATTGTGGAGTTGGTCAAGGTTAACGGACCAAGCCCGCTATATTTATAAGATAAAGGGTTACCGAGTCCAGTACATGGAATTAAATATATCAATTAGGTCCCTCAAGTTACACATTATTTTCTTTAATTTTAAATTAGGATCGAAAATTATAAATTCAATTAATTACAATTTATTTTATATTTTCAATGTTTTAAATTGGAATTGTGTTTATGCGTGTATGGTGTATGTGTATTTGTGTATGTTGGGCTTGTTTTACTTAAATGGGTTGGACACATTTGAAAATTAAAACTTGGGCTTCAAATGGGTTGAAAATGAATTTGGGTCTATACACTTGAAGAGCTTGGGCTTACTCTTTTAACTTTAAAAAACAAAGGGCCCAATATTGATTGGGCTTAAGTTACAAAAGTTGATTGAATAAAATGCCTTTTGCTCATTTTGCATTTAACCTTGCTTTCATTTTGAATGAAAGGGTAATATTGTCTTTTCAGTTCATTTTAGGGTTACAAGCGTAACTCTAGAAGTATATAAAGCATGTTATATTTTTTTTCCAAGCCAAGCCTATTTTTTGCCGTCTCTTTATCCATGCTCTCTTTTTTTACATGAACAAAGAAACATATTAACACAAAAACCTTCATTTGATCTTGACAGTTTACATATACACTAATAGAAAGGTGTTTCTCTTGCATCTGATGCACTAAAAACTTACCCTATTCACCATATCTTCTTGCAATTGATCAATGTATGATTAATCTTAGTTATTGTGTTGAGATTGAGAGATAATATGCAACAATTGATCCTATAGTCAAATATTGTAATTTACATGCATAATACAAATATTTGTATGAGTTATATAGCATTAATCAGGGGAATCCATTAATTTAATGTATTTAGATGAACTTAAACTCAGATTAGAGATAATTAAGTTTGGACAAATAGATAAATTTATTAGTACTTGAAAGAGGCTCCTAGATAGTATTAGGGATTTCAAATTTTAATGACTACTCTTAAAATTCAATATTATTATGCCTAGGGAACCAATTCAGATGGGCTACAGTGAAATCATAGGCTTAGTGTTCATTTTGATTCATATTCACATCTTTTGTTAGTGTCAATTTTAATTTGCATTATTTCTTTAGTTTAATTAGATATTAATCCATTCCAATTCATCGTCTAAATAGTATAAGATTTAGTTACAATCAATACTCAATTTATTTAGTCCTTATGAGAAAGATAACTTAGCTTCATCATTGTGTTACTTGTACACTTATAGATTTTACATAACAATCACTCATGGTCAACCATAATGAGCATTTAGCTGAGTTTAGGTTATATCAAAAAGTTTCGACGACTACAAAATATGGTAAGGGGTTGGTCAGAAGAGGCTCTGGTATGGACGTTTATCAATAGGCTGAAACCCTGGTTAGCCAAGGAGCTCAAGTTGAAGTAACTCAGAAGATTACAAGAAGTTATGAGTATGGTTGAGATCTGGGATGAAAGTTACTGTAATAAGCAACAGCGAGTCATGAGAACATAGAAAACAAATTTTCTATAACTATGCAAATCAAAACTCCTTGGAAGGGAAAGGAAACAGTGGAGAGAAACACCAAAGAAAAGCCAAAAAAGGTTAGGATGCTTTCTAGAGAAACGTTACAAGAAAGGATAAAAAAAGAGATATGCTTCAAATGTGGTGAAAAATGGGACAAGAATAATCAGTGTAAGTCCAACCAAGTATTTTTGCTAGAAGTATTTAATGATGATGAAACTAGAGAGGACAATGATGAGGTAGAGTCTAGTGAAGAGGAAGAGGTGAAGTTATCTCTTAATGTCATGTCGGGAGCTCCAAAACCATTGACTATAAGGCTCATAGCTTGGGTAGGTAAATCTGAGGTGGCTTTACTTGTAGATTCCAAGTCATCGTACAATTTTATTAGTGTCAGTATTTTAAGAAAGTTAGGGTTGAGATAAGTGGTGGTGGAGCCATTTGATGTTAGGGTAAGAAATTGGGACAACCTCAAATGTGAAGAGGTTGTCCAAGTTGTGAGGATGAATGTACAAGGGATGGGCAAAAAAATCCGACCTGTCAGGTTCGACCTAATCCAAATCGACCCATCGGATTTTTGTCGGGTTGGGTGATGGGTCAACCTGACATCAGATCCAAGTTCATCAACTCGTCAGGTTTGGGTTTTTTGTCGTGTTTTGTTATGAAAACCTGAAACCCGACCTGACCCGATGATTTCTCAAAATATATGCCTTATTTAGGCTGGAAGGACTCGAACCCACTTCTCTCATATCTGCCTTTGTACTATTACCACCAGGCTGCGTCATATTTTAATAATATCATGAAAAATAATTTATATATCGTATAAAATAAATTTGCAAATTCTATAAATATACTGTGGTTGATTGGATTCGAACCTGTATCTCGTAAGGATAACCTTTCGTACCATGACCACTCGACTAAATTCATTTCACACATCTTTTTAAAACCTTTTTATTTATTATATTATAAATTGGTATAACCCAACAACCTGACTCAAACCCGATCAAACCCGAACATGTCAGGTTCATATATATCTGAACTCGATCTTGGGTTAGTTTTCCCCAACCCGTCGGGTTATCGGGTTGAGTTGGGTTGATCTAAACCCGACCCGACCTGACCCGTGCCCACCACTAATTGTAGCCGACTTGCATGTTCTATCTTTAATAGGATTGGATGTTGTGCCTATGCAATGGGATTGCCTAATGTTTTGCAATGGTAAGGGCAAGTGAGAACCAAGTAGAAGGGAGGATCTTACCAAAACCAAAAGAAGCCCTTTAGTATAGTAATTAGAAGAAAGGTCTTACAAAGAAAAAGATTTGGCAAGTGTTAGTATAATGGAGTGGAGTTCTTAAGGATGACACTTCTTGGGAGGATTACGACGACGTGGAGAGATTTTTGAACTTTACCCTTGAGAGCAAAGACATTCTTGAAGGAAGAATGATGAGAAACATGAGGCAAAGATCCAAGAGAATGCAAGGAGTTGACAGCAAGTCAGCATCTCAACATTGGAAAGTGAGGTAACAAAACCTATTTATGCGTTTATGGTATAAAAATGGCAGAGACTTGGAGCTGCGATGCCAAAAATCCAAGGCCACTGCACCAGAGTGGCAGTGTGTCAAGGCTGTGACATTAAGAAAGCCATGTCGCAATACCAGATCGTGAGCAATATTGCATAGACAAGGAAATCTATTTTATTTAGGATAAGTCTTTTTATTTTATCGAAGATAAATATTTTAGGTTATTTCGTAAATGGTAAAAGTAGTAATCCTTTTTTTTTTTAGTCTAAGTAATATATATAATCTATGATGTAAAGGCATTTAAAGGGTGAGAACCTCGTTATTATTATTATTTATTATTGAATTGAGAATTATTGGCTAAAGGCTACTATGGATTTCTTAAGTAATATTTTAAACTTTTCGAGGTATTTCTTTACTTTGATTTGCTTCAGTTAGATTAACAACAATTATGTGTTATTAGTCTGAAGACTCAATTAATTCGTTTTGTAAGTTGATTGGGTTAATTGCTTGTTTAAATTCTTATTTCATCGAAATTGAACAGTTAATCTAGAATAAGTCCTAGATATGCTAAGTTGTGATTTAGGCTATTAGGACTTGTTGGATTTCTAACAAGGTCCTCAACACATTCCCTCTTCCATTATATATCAACCATAGGGATGCCAACCTCCAATCTGGTTTGTCAGCTATTGTATTCAAGAACTGACAAACACATCTTTTTCTATTCCTCCCAAACGTTCACAAGCATCAATACATGCTTGGATTGGATCTTTTGTTGGTTTTGATGCCTTATATTACTTATTCATACTATCACGATTCAACTTTTTGACTCATTACATTAGTAGAAATGTAAAGAAAGTTATGATATTTGTCTTCCGTAGGGGCTAGTGGAAGCTCAATGGTTGGACCATATGTCTTGCGTGATCTCTTTTTTTATGTCTTACTAGCAAGGGATCTCACTAGTAAATTATCATCGTCATAATCATCAACAACAACATAAACTACGTAGTTCATGAAATTATCCTCCTTTTCATGGTTTTTATTTGAGAAATTAGATAATTGATTCAATGAAAAATATCAAACACCAGTTACAAAGTTGCTATATATCTCACCTAACATATCATCATTATCTAAACTCTTCCTAAATTGTTATGTTAAATCTCTCTTCAAAATATAATTAACAATTAGTAGCAATCCTAAATTTAAATCGACTTATAGATCCAATTAAATAAAAAAAATACCTTAGATAATCCTTTCAAGCATCATCATATACCATAACAGTGTTGGTATCAAGAGTCCACCCAAGTCCTATTGAGCCAGTCAAATCAAACAATTGACAATGTTTTTTCTCTAAACTATTGAACTTTTACTTAAGATATGGGACAATAAAATGGTAAATAGTTTTACCAGACAACTTAGACATAATGGTGGTCTAGGTCTTCTTAGAAAATAAAATTAACAATATTTGTTTGGCCTTTGTTACAATACATCTAATGTAGCATACTTAGAGATAGTAGAAGGCCAGGCCTGGCTTGCCAGCTACAGTGCAGACTGGGCTTGAGCAGCCTGGCCTAGCTCAGCCTATACTGTAGCAACAATTTTTTTAATTTTTTTTAAAATATCATACATTAATAGTTTTTTTGGCTAAAAAAAATTATTGAAACAACAATTAAACATAAATTGAAGATACTTTTAAAATTCTTCAAACAATCATAAACAACAACTTGATCTCAAAATAAAACTAATTTATCCCAACAAAGAAATTAAAATACAAATAATAGCTAAGCTTTTGATCATTAATTAAAAAAAAAACATAGAGTGAATAAGCAAGGTTACCAACCATCTGTTTCAATAATCAAACAACTAATTAAAATATATAAACCAAGTACTTTAATAAGTTGAAATGACACTTAACGAATACTTGTGGATCAGTAACGATGTGAGAAAAAGGTGTTTTGCCTGATAACGTTATGTCTTAAAACAGAGACAAGCAGAAGGCATAAGACATAAAAAATGGACTCATATGAATTTGACACGATTCATCAATAAAAAAAGCACAATGGGAACTTTCACACTGACCTCTAGAAACGAAAAAACACCTTGAGGCGTTTTACTGAAATTACCATGAGCACCACTTTGCTTGGCATTTGTCTTCTCTAAGCAAGTAGGAAAGTCTTTGATCAATTCATCTTGCTTCCCGATGGTAAGAAATCTTGGATGACTGATCTTCATCTTCAGATTTTGTTAATTTATATTTTTGATACATGACAAATACAACAAGAGAAAATTAAATTAATGATAAAATTTTATTAATTCAACAAGCATATATCAATTTTCATATTGGATGTCATGCATACATAAGAAAGATTAGACCCTCCTTGAGACATGAATATGAATGGCTTCAATGCACTGTCATTTGTAATAGCAGCAAAATAAAATAAAATAAAATGAAGTTACTATCATAGTGAGCTCAACATGGAATTACACTACTTAGTTAACATAGAAGAATACAAGAAAATTATCAGGTAATACTTATATCTAGTCCCATGCTAGCCCAGAAAGTGAATTCAACTTAAACATTAGAGAGAGTTGGATTCAAAAACAAAGAGAATTGGTTAGAATGATCTACATCACAAAGTTAAAGAACATATTAGGCAACTCTCTCTAATGAACCTAAAACATATTAAATGACAATAGGGACTTCAGCTTCACCAACCAACATCTGAATAAAATTGATTTAAGTCAAACAATCACTTACAAGAGTCACAACACTAAATCAACCTATTAAATGTGCAAACAACATCAAAGCTCTTTTAGTTTTTTATTTTTATTTTTTACCTGAAAAAGCTGAAGGAAAAGAAAGAGAAGATGGAGAAGAGACAAAAGAGCAATGAAGCAAGGGAGGGTGAGTTATGGGTTGTTGGTCACCACATTTACTGAAGCGGAGCTTCTTCCAGTGACCAGAGAGAGAGAAGTAGAAGGAATCTGTATTGCGTAAGTGATGAAATTATGGATATTGAAGCCATTTAACCAACCCTTTTCTTTTTTCCTCTTGGTCGTCTATGACTTCCAAAATTAAGAAAAAATGACAAAAAATAAACCTGAAAGTATAATAATGTGAATAATCGAAACTTAAAGAGAGGTTTGATGGAATCCATGTCTCTGATTCAGGAAAGAAGAAGGTAGGGTTAAGGCTGGCAGTGACAAAATCGTGTTTGGGTAAAGAGAAAGAAAAAGTCATATATATATGTAGAGATGGCAACCGTCAGATGAGAAAGAAATGGAAATGGATGGATGTGATTCATTAGAATTATAATCGTTGGATATAAACGGGAAAATTAACGGCTATTTCTTTCTTGGCGCCTTTTATATAAATTACATAAATAACCCCTTAACAGTAAAATAATGGCTATATCTAAGGGTAAATTTGTAATATTGCAACCAAAATTTTTTTGAAAAAGACCAACCTCCTCTTCCATCTTCTTCACAACTCAATTCTTCTCAATTATTCTCAAGCAGTGCTCCTATTTTTCTAATTTTTATAATTCTTTTTTGAATTATTTTTAATCTCTTCTCTATATTTTGTCAATTTCATTTTCTTATAATGGATTCAAGTGTGATTTTAATCCAATTGAAATTAGTGACAATAATTTAGCTAGATATGGAATTGATTTAATGCTTCCACCAATTGAGTCATTTTCAAAGTAGTCCACCTTTCACCACCCAACCAATACTTGAATCCACCAAAGCAATCCAATAAAATCCATACCCACTGGGACTACCGACGAGGAGAGAGAAGAACAAGCATAAATCTCCCACTTGGCAATATTTTGATGTTGAAGGTGATAAGTTATTTGCAAATATTGTCGTAGGAGATTTATTTATCTTAGTGAATTTTCTGCCATGATGACGCACATTAAAAAGTCTTGTAAACTCGTAACTAGGCCAAAAGAAGCGAGACAAACATAAATTTTACTTCGAAAAGGTCAAGGTTCATCTTCTACCCATTAAAGTTCTGGTGATAATAGTGTTGTAGGTGAGCTGTTCAATTTTATGTACAGTTAAGATCAAATGAGAGATACAATGACGAAGTGGATGGTGCTGGCTGATTAACCTATCGGATTTCTAGACAGTTTAAGTTATGAATGGGCTATGCAAACATATGTTCAACCTTGCTTCAAAAAGGTAAGTAGAAATACTACTAGATCCGACATCGTTAGCTTATGTAGTGAAATGAGAACTGAATTAGTAAATCAATTTCGATTATTTGATAGTGTTATTTTTTACATCTGATTTGTGGACTGCCTAAAGTTATATCATGGGATATATATGTACTAAATGTCATTTTATTGATTCTTATTTGCAGTTGCATAAAAAAATAATTGTTTTTCATCCTTTGGAATATCCACAAACTGGTGTTACCATTTATGAAGAGCTAGCTAGAATATTTAGTGAATATAAAATTATTGATAAAATATTTTCAATTACTTTTGACAATGCATCTTCAAATAATAGAGTTATAGATTTATTTTTGAGACAATTAACTTTACCCCTACGTGATAAACTGTTTCATGTTAGACGTGTTTATCATGTTATTAATTTGATTACACAAGATGGATTAAAACTTGTTAGTGATCACATAGGTAAGATTAGATATGCCATCACATGAATTTCATGCTCTCCATCTCGTATGCAATAATATCGAAGTTATTTTAGAAATATGGGTTTAAAAAAACTAAAACTACAATATGATGTCAAAACGCAATGAAATTCAACATATAAGATGTTAAAATCTATTAAAGGTTATGAGCATGCAATTAAATTTTTTTAATCATAGACAACCTGAAAATGTTATTTCTAAAAATGATTAGAAAATAGCTTTTAGTTTGATGGATTTGTTGAAACCTTTAAATAATGCTACTGATACTTGTAGTGAAACTAATTATCCAACAAGTTGTCTTGTTTTGTTGCATATGTTTTATATTAGTCTTGCTTTTAAGACATGTAGATTTGATAATACATTTGGATTTATTGCATCACAAATGGAAAAAGATATTTTATAAATATTGGGAAAATACACAAATTTTATTTCCCCTTGCTTTTATATTGGATCCAAGGATTAAATTTGATGGTGTAAAAAAGTTTTTTAAATGTGATTTCTAAAAATCTAATCACCCCTTTTTTAGTTACCATTTCCAATATTGAAACAACTTTTAAAGAGTTATATTTAGATTATGAAAAAAAATAGATAATTCCTCAAGTAGTTCAATGTTATCTACTCTTTAACTGCCGATCCGTTATGAAAAGTTATTGTTTAGCAAAAACTATCATCTACTTCTTTGGTAGAAATTAAAAATTATTGAAATATTGATCATGCCATACTAATAGAGATTTAAGGATTAAATGACCAATTTGATATTTTGTCATGGTGGAAAGGACAAGAAAATTATTTTCCAATCCTATCCATCATGTCACGTGATCTACTAATGCCTCTCGTGTCTCATTTAGCTTCCGAATCTGCTTTAAATAGAGGTGGACATGTATTAGATGAGAGGAGATCAAGGCTAGCTCCACAATTTGTAGAGAATATTATTTGCAGGAAGGATTGGTTGAATAGACATCCAAATATTCCTTAAGATATATTGGAAGAGTTTGTCGAAGACTTCACCAATTTTGATATACATGATTCTGATGAATCTTAAACAAATCTAATTTTATATAATTTTTTGTCAATTTTGTAATCACATAGAAAAATGCAAACGATAGATAGTTTGAGTAGGTGCCAACCTCATTGGGATAATGATGTACTAATTCCTATTTTTTATATAATTTTTCACATTTGTAAATAACTTCTATTATTGATGAATTTTTATTTTAAACAAAATATTGTTGTCAATTTTTGTCTTCTTTACCTTATAAGTATTTTTAAAAAGAAATATATTTTATAAACATTTATATTAAATCTTCAATTTATTTTCTTCCAATATCAATTATCAAATTATTGGTTGTGAAATTCCTTTTTATATCACAAGCTGTTAGGCACTGCAAGTAAGCAATGTTGCCTTATCGATAGGGTACTCTTAATTATTATTAGAGTTTTCTATGCATAAATTTTGCTGCTTTCGATTTTGTTGCGTTTTTTATATTGCTAACTTGTGTGTTCTATTGTATTTGTAGTAGTCAAACGATTCAAACCCATTTGATCTTTAGAAGCATGATATAGGGATTGTGATTAATGCTGTGTTTTGATATATTGTTATGTTTTAGACTACTATTAGTTATTGCTTGCAGGAGAGTTGGACTACTATTTTATTATTATTGTTTTTTCTCTCTTCATGCCATGAATTAGTAGATGTCAAAGATTATTTTAATAATCAAATGATAGAGAATGTTTTTAGGATAGGATGAATGATAAAGATAGATTAAAAATTATGTAAGATGAATAAAAATATATGAATTTTTAACTAAATATTTTAATATATAAAATATCTAAATTTTTAACTAAATTTTTTAATATATAAAAAATATATAAAAAGTATATAATATGTACTAAAAAAATATTTAGTTAAAAATATAAAATATCTTCCAAAAAGTAAAAATATATAATATATAATTCATTTTTTAATTAAATTTTGAATTAAAATTTTTATTAAATTCTGCATTTCTAATTTTTAATTAAATTCTGAATTTCTAAGTTCTAAAAATTTTATTAATTTTAAAAATCAAAAAATTTATTGGCCAGACCCGACCTGGGCATGGGTCAGGCTAAGCAGAACTCAAACCTCTATATTTTCCTCCTGGGCCTGACCAGGTCTGACCTAATACTGTTTTGACCTGAACTGACCTGGCCTATAAGCCTGATTAAAATAGGCCCGATCCGGTGCCATCTCTAAATTTGTATACTTCACATTTTTATATATTTTAAGTCTGGCTCGTTTTCCTACCGTTGTTGGGT
This sequence comes from Bursera palmeri, assembly GCA_026225775.1. Taxonomy (NCBI): domain Eukaryota; kingdom Viridiplantae; phylum Streptophyta; class Magnoliopsida; order Sapindales; family Burseraceae; genus Bursera; species Bursera palmeri. The sequence continues at coordinate 7,107 of JANKKB010029745.1, read as the reverse complement.
TGGTACAATGCCCCAGAGGGCCCATTTTCCAAAAAAACATTGGGCTCTCTGATATGGTCCATGGGCCGTATCAAAACAGACATCCACGCCCAGCAGTACCCCATCTCGAAGTGAAACTAAAAAAACAACACCCATTAATGAAATTGAAAAATTCAGAAAGTATTGTGGTCTCACGACTCTCACCTGGCGCCTAAAAAAAAAAAAATTCACTCTCTAAAGCGTTTCTCACTCTCTCTTTCGTCTTCGTTTCTGCATGGCCTAGAAGCTGATTGCTTCTGCTTCAAACTCTTCAAAGAAAGATGGCTCAGTTGTGTGATTCGAATATAATTGCGACCGATTCTGTGGTCGATTTCGACGACCTCGATCACGTTCCGTTGCTTTTAAGGCGAAAATTGTTGCTTGCAAACAAAATAACAACAACGTATCTCCTCTATCAATTTTGTTTGTTAATTTATACGATTTTGTTTTCGAGTTCTTATAAGCTTTCTCTGGTTTTGATTCTCCCAGGTCCCGCATTGATGTGGTTATTAAAAAAGAGGAAGAAGAAGATAAAGAGGTGATTTTCTATTTTCTATTTTATATTTTTTATAAATTAGAGTTCCATTGTTGCAAGATTTTGCTTTGGTTTATTGGCGTACTCTGTGGTTGGTTTATTTTGTTCACCTGATATTGTAAAACCTATATATGTAAAAGATGTTGCATGATTGTTTTTTGGTTTTATTTTTTTATTTTTTTGTTAGTTGTTCTTCTGGTGAGGATTCTTATTATCATGCTCACAAATTTTTATTTTTATTAAAATTGGGAATAAGTAGCTTGCCCGAATGTGTGGTTTCAAGGTGATTGGACGATTTGAAATTGGTTCAATACCCTTTTGCAGTATAGATATATCTATATATGGATTTTTTACGTGTTCTTGGGAATGCTAGGGTCTATTAAAGAAAAAGAAAAAGAAGATAAAGATAGATTATGCAGGGTATTACTTGAATCTTGAAAAATGAGTTATTCTACTTAATGGAGACAAAAATAAAATGTTGATAATTTTGAAAGATATTGTTGTGATAGGCTATGGTTTTTGATGTTATGATTTTGTTATTAAATATGCATATGCTATATGGATGTTGAGAAAAGGTTAGTTGGTTTTTGCATTTAAAGTATAGGAGATACCGAGATTGCTAATTGTTCTACTATTACTAAAATCGTACATAAGAAAATGGATTTTTTTTTTTTTAATTTACTTTCTTACTATAAGCTATTAGGTGTCAAGAGAAAAAAAAAATTTCATTTAGTTTTGTTTGACATGGAGAAGACATGTTATTTGGAGGGATATCTGCAAAAGATAAGATGCTGGTTTACTGAAGAAGGGTACATTAACGTATATATCAGTGACCAAAATGTAACTTTAACTTCTTTTTTTTTTTTTTTTCTTTTTTGGTTGGGTTTTGTTTTGTGAGGAGAAGAAGTAACTTTGGTATGCATTTATGCTTCATTGTGTCTCTATGATTCAATAGGGTAGATAGAGTAGGTTCTGTGCATATGCTAACTTCCAACAACCTATTTGGCTTTCTTAAGAGGAAGGATGAATGTTGAATTAAGATTACAGAAGATGATTGTATGAATTCTTAAGAAGTAGGTTTTCTACAATATATTGTTTATCCACTTCTATAACCCAGACCGCGTTGACTGAAGGATTGAATTGTTGTTTTCATGGCAATGCTACTAATGTAGGACATTTCTGAAAACAGGGAATTTTAGAATCCAGGTGTCTGTCAAAAGGAACTTAGGGTTTAGATTAGTCAAGATTTTTGAAGAATTTATTCACTGGTGAGGATGCATCATTGAATTTGAATTGCCCGTATGTCTTGTGTAACTATACCCCTCAAACTGTGGAGGGAACTTCATAAAACATCCAGAAGTCTTGATAAATAATTATGGTATGAAAGTCATCAAGAGCGTAGATGAATGTTAGATATAGGAGTTTGGAGATAAGGGATATAAAGAACTATAGATGTATAAATGAATTTTTGCTTGAGAGATTGGTCTGAGCACCTATTATCTGTCACATTGTTTTTCATCCCTCCCCTCCACTGCCAAGCATTTTCACTTGTTTGACAGAGAAATGCACATTATGCAGGGCCTTCTCTCATTCTGTTCTTCGTGTTCCGTTCGAGCAGGGACAGATCAGCAATTGGCACTGAAACAAAGTCATGACAGTGTACCTACTTTAGCAGTTACTTCTGAAATATCATATGGAGATATTCAGGAAAACTCTTCTGCAGATAATCAATGTTTGCAGAAAGCTCCTTGTGGTGTAGATGTCGGCATGTCTGGAGATAGCAACGGCCAGAGGATTCCCACTAATATGTACACTTGTCCAGATAAGATAACTTGTACTGGATTAAATGCTGATGTTGCTGGACTCGAGAAAATCAGTGTAGGCATTTGCACTTTGTACAAAAGTCGTGCATTGTCTAGTGTTCCTGTCAAAGTAAAGGTTGAGAATGCCGTTGACCATGAGTGTAGTTCATTGGGAGTTGGTGAAAATGACTTTACTGGTGTTGATGCACCAGGTAAGGTCTATACTAATATCCCCAATGAATTTGCAGATGATGATCTTGATCACATTGTATTGAAAGAGCAGAAAAGGATGCTGCACGAAAGGTCCTATTAGGCCCCTGCACCATGTTATTTGTCTACATTTGAACACATTATTCCATCCTATTTCAGATCCTTTTCTTTCCTAATGTTTGTTAAAGGTTAAAATCTGTTAATTCTTGTTTTTCTGTGTAATTGTGCAGGTCCTGCAGCAGACTGGTGGATTTGGGAAAACAAGTCGAGGAGGTACTTGACTACTTATTTATTTGACTGATACAAGTCTAACAGGCTTTAATTTATGGTAAATGGAATTTAATTTTGAACATTGTATACATATGACGTTGTAAGAGGATATGTATCCCTATTATCCTCTGCAGCTTTACCAGTAAGCTTTTTCCCAGCTGTTCCAGCACTTCTGGAAGCTTAGACTGAATTTTATTCCTTTTATGATATTTCATGAGCCACTAACAAGAAATAAATAAGTTAATATAGAACATTTAAGAGCCATATTTCTGTGCCTGGATATCAGGGAGTTACTGTTTCTCAATATTGTTGCTTTGTTTGATAAAATGTAAGTTATCCTATTCTTTCCCTCCTTTGTTGGGAAGAGAGAACAACTTGTCGCATGCCCTTAGCTGATATGTTAGAACAAAGCATGTTATCTCTATTTTGGTGGTTTGAATGTCTGGATTTTTTTTACCTGCTTTCTGTTTGAATGCCCAACGAGGAATAAATTTTTGTATTATACTATTATGCATGGACTTCTTGTAATAAAGGTCACTAATTTCTTTAGGTAGTTTATGTTTGCTTGCATGCTTTTGACCTTGATTTGTGCATTTATTTAATATCTTTTTCTTCAACATACTGTTTAAAACCAATGGTCTTTTACACAGGGTAACATCCTAGGTTTGTTGGAAGATCTTATTGACTCCAGTGGTCAGAGAATAAAAGAAGAAACAAAATCTATAGATATGGAATCCTTTGTGGCTGGAGATGATTATAATAAAATTCCTGCTATAAATGCTTCTGATCGTAGCATAAGTTCAGTATATACTTCATCGGAAGTAAATGTTGCAGGATCATCCTTTACAGTTAACCAGTGTCCAGAAATAAGTGGTTACAGCCTAGTGACTGAAGCAACTAAATCAATAAATAATATGGAAAATTGTGACAGGGTTTGCTTATCTGAGAGAGAATGTTTGGAAATAAATTCATGTGGTGGAGAGCATGATGTGCCTGGAAGTAGTAGTATGCATGTTCCAACATTGCAGACCTCTGTCAAAGTTAAGGTTGAACCATTGGGAAATAATGACTTGCTCCAATCAGAAAAGAATACCACAAGTAATTTTTCTTCAAACACAAAACCAATGAAGAGTGAAATGGGAAGCACTGATGATCTTTGTGGTGATGGAGTAGACCATATGCGACTGCAAGATCGGATAAAGCTGAAGACATCAGAATCTGCAAAACCTATAAGAGCAAACCGTCCAAGGAAAAGGAAGAAGACTGCCACGTAATATCTGTGTCCCTTATGCCAAAATATATTAAACTTCCTTTTTTCTTTCGGTTCTGAGGGATCTACTCTCTTTTTCTCTTTCTCAAAATCAATTGCAGGGATTCAGTTGAAACAGCAATGGAGGAAGATGCTCCTGGACTTCTTCAGGTACTATATGCATTTCACTTTTTTTGTTTTCTGTGAAACATGGGTCACGATTTTTTTGAAAATTTCAATTGCCAGGTGTTAATTGAACAAGGAGTCGCTGTTGATGAAATTAAGCTTTATGGGGAGACGGAGGATGATGATGCTCTTGATGAAACATTCATGGAAGAAAGCTTTTCCGAACTTGAGGCTGTGATGTCAAAGGTTGGCAATGATTGTGAGATCATGTTGTTTTCCTCTCATTCCACTGTTATATTCATTTAAAATAGTTTACCTTCAATCTTGTGGTGTCTGTGTAAAGGATGCATGTGGCATAATATTCTGAGAGATATGTCTGGGATCACCTTATGTTTATTAGGAAGAAGTTGTAGACTCTATCTATGATATCCTGCATGTACAATTGACATTAGTTGAAAGCAAAGAATGCACATAGGTTTCTTGTTCATTATTACTTTGTTGAAATGCTGTTGATGGATTTTTATATTTGTAAAATGATTGATTGAGACTGCCATTTCCTTATAGATTGTGCATAATAAAAGTACCCAAACTGATAGCCATGACTTAATATTTATGGTTTGTTGACTTTCACCTTGTATAGATGTCATGAATTTGTAATGACTCTAAAGTTTTATCCTTTTTGGTTAACATACAGTAGGGGTAATGCTTGTTGATTAAATTGATATTCTGCAGAGGCATAAGGTTTGAATTTAATCATGCTGGGCTGAAAATTGTTTTCCTCTGCCACCTTCTTAGATGAACCATATTATGCTTTGCAGATTTGTGTTGTTTCTGAATTTGACATATTCCTTTATTTTTGGGGACAGATTTTCTTTCAGCGTAACTCTATCTTGAAGTTTGCTCCTGTTCGATGTGCAAAGGGTTCAAAACCTAGCTATTGTTTCGCTTGTCTATTCTCACTTGTGGAGCAGGTAGCAAGTATTCCACAACTTGCTTTGCTGATGTAACTTGGTAGTAGTAAGTTTTTAATCATTGCTATTGTTTTTTTCCATAGACAAGATATCTGCAGTTCCGTAAATGGCCTGTTGAATGGGGTTGGTGCCGGGATCTTCAGTCATTTATATTTGTGTTTAAAAGACACAATAGGTGATTGATCTACAATTCAAGTTACATCTTAAATACCATCCTTTTGAATGTTTATCATATTGCTAGATGTAAACTTTATTTTCACTTGAATGCAGAGTAGTGCTGGAACGTCCTGAATATGGCTATGCGACGTACTTCTTTGAGCTGGTACATTCATTACCCATTGATTGGCAGATCAAGCGCTTGGTGACTGCCATGAAGCTTACTAACTGTGGCAGAGTCAACCTAATTGAGAACAAATCACTAACGGTAATGACTGAGTGCATTTTCTTCTAGGTGACTGCTGGTTGGGACAATTGAGTTGCTTATTAATGAATTTAATTTTGCCCATTGTGTTTAGATCTAAATATTTTTTATTGGTCTAGTAGAGTTACCACACTAAAATTTGCCGTGCTAGATTTAAATCTAGTGCATGACCTACCTAGTATTGTTCTTTGCTGACAAAAAAAGTTATATTTGTGCAAAATTGACCTCATTCTTATGCTTCTATGATGGTTGTGTTGAAAACTTTGATTGACAAGTTTAGCTTGGAGACTAACGAACTGCTTAATTTGTAAAGGGTAGCTTGGTTTAGGGAGGGAGATGAAATTCTTCACTCTAGTCTAGCTGTTAAGTGGTCAATTTCTGTGTTAAAAAGTTTATAAGGATGAGGCTTTGTATCCAATACCCTTGTGTATTTTAAAGGATGCAAAATAACCTACGTAGAAGTTGGACCCACTTTCCTCTCAAGTGTCTTCAAGAGAACTGTGTATTCTTAGGAAATCAGTTTGGGAGAGAATTGAAAAAGATTCAAGTGATCTGTCATTTTAATAGGTAAAGATTCATTAATTATTTAAATCTAAAATTATGAATACTTTTGATCTGAACATTTGTTTCTTATTTTTGATATGTTCTCTAAAAATACAAATGGTTGTAGTGAGTTGGTTTTTGGATTTTCTAGGTTGAGTGTTCAGAATCCACCCTCGGTACTCAGTGCTTGGTCTAACTAGATTTGCATTTGGGATCCTTTTGAATTGCCAATTTGTATTCTCATAAGTTCAGCAGTTGGTTTTGTGATAGATATTGTTGATGAGTTTTGCCATCATGTTGAACTGGAGTCTTAAAGGAGATGCTATGCCTTTCTAAATTCTAGTAGTCACGTGGTCGGATATTAATAAGCATCTGATATTCAAATTCTTGCCATCTTAATTGGACTCACAGTTTAATCTGCTGATATGATTTGTTGTTTTTTTTTTCTTTTAATATTCCTGGATCTCTTAGTTGTGAGGGACTGATGTTCTCAAAAGTCACAATGTCGACGATGGTCCAGGGGCAATCTAGAGGCATCAGCACTGGTTCTCAATATGAAACTAGAGGCAACTCCTCCATGCAGGAATGCTTAAAATCTCCCTTTTGCACCTCCTGAAATTCCACCAACCACTGCCACCAAAATCTACCACTAATGTTGTGTTTCCTGGCTCCACCAACACATCATCAGAAACTTTCTATTTATCACCTTGGTCTTGGAGAATTTTGTGGCTTCAAGTTTTTTACTTGAGAACTCGAGTTATCACCTAAAAGAATGATTTTATCCTATCAGTTTCTTCCCTCATTTTTCTAATAATAAGTTGAGACAGAATTCTAAATTCTCATCTGTTCAAATATTTTGTGGATTTGAAGGGAGCAGTAAGGTAATGTGTTAGGATCCTAATTGCAAGGTATGGGACTTGAATCCCACATTGGAAGTATGGGCTTCTTGTGTGGGGTTTATA
>JANKKB010029744.1:0-29610 GCA_026225775.1 Bursera palmeri | reverse complement strand
TTGGGTAACCTTTTTTTTTTTTTTTTTTTTCTTTAGGGTTAGGCATGCATGCATATCAACAAGCTCGACCAATAACGCACCGCCACCGCGCCCAAGCCCATAACTATATAAATAATAACAATGAGTCAAATCAAGCCCCGAGTGCCCTAAAACATTGGGATCTCCTGTTGGACTGTTGCAATTCATGCTTCAAAGTCTTTTCTGCGCCCGACTTTCTATTTTAATTTTCTAACTTAGCCTTTGATTGCGCCGGAATCTCTAATTTTTCATCTCCACTTACAGTTCCATTTTTTTCTTTATTCATGCTATAGATCGATAGAATTATAATGTATAAAGTTTTATATACAAACTGATATGATATCAAGTAAATGATAAAATAAATACATAAAAATTAAAACAATAAATATTAATTTATTAACTTATCGCTCACTTGATTCCACGTTATTTTGTATTTATAGTATCACTCTCGCACGAATATAAGCTTTTAGTTGTGATTGGAAACCTATAAATTAATTAATGAAAAGGTCTTGCAGTAGTAGTTGGTAAAGAAATGAGAAATAACATATTCATTTGGGAGCCAGAAGATGTGAAATTAACTTTTTGATAGGTCAATTCAATTCGGTTGCGGTTTCGTCTTCAGCGTACAGTGTGGACCCTGTGGCCTTCTTTGCTTTGGCTCCACCCATTTTATTTTATTTAAATCTTTTAATTAATTATCACTCTTTATGAAAGTTATATCACAGGCTCTCCCTCTTTCTCATAATCATTTTATTTTTAAATTATAAACAAATGAAAAGATCATCACGAGCACCTTTAGCTTCAAATCTTGTGAACACTCATCAAGCTGCCATTTCTCCAGGCAATTATGATAATTGGTTTTAACTAATTTGTTTATTGAAAAAAAAAATTTGTGAAATCGATTGCACGCATGGCATGGGGTTAGGATATCGATCTTCACATGCAGATATACATATATATATATATATTGAACCCTAGATTGTTCGAGCCTCAATTTGAGCCAAAACTTTTATCTGTCTGTATCTGCAAATGGTTGGTGTTTCCAGATTTGGTGGTTTGCTTTGACAACTGACAGATAAATTATAAATACGTTCCATGCACTCACTGATGTGCTAGAGATTAAATAATATTATGAACTTATGATTGATAGATCCATCGATTCGGTGGGAAAATTTTATTATTTGTTTAACCAAAGCATATAATAACCAGCCACGCCCATTATACTAATGCCCGAGTTGTAATCAATGATATTTAGAACATTCTGAAGTGGCCTCTCTGCAAGAGCTTCTTCAGATTATTATGAAATCAAACACATTCACTCACATCAAGATTAACTGGTTTGAGTTTTCAGGAGCAAATTCATCTCTTATTCTAGCTAGCTAGAAGCTATCAGACTCATTGCAAAACCAGTTGAAATGCAGCAGTAGTGCTCTAGCTCATTCACTTTATAAGCAATCTGGCAAATTTTCGTTGGATGTGTTTACATACATGGCGTTTCTCAGTTTCTCTGAGCAATATTGATCATCTGCAGATACTTTTAGGGATATTGCAGTGAGTGGAAGTGTGACGTCATGCACACAGCTTAGAGCCAGAAAAGAAGAAATAAAGCATCGAGTCGGTCCATGTTGATAATTAGAATAGAAACCAAGCCTGACACCTACACGTATTAAAGGACGATGGGATAGGATGATGAAATTGCTATACATGTAGCTACCTATATGTCGTAACATGCATAATGCCGCTTTAATATTTGGCAGTGCCTATCGAGTAGTAGGGGAGTGGCCATCAGAAACTTGGCCCATTCTATGCTTTCGTATAATATATACATATATAGGCCCTATAAATATGTGGTACGTATGAATCATTTATCACGCTGGTTATTCAAGTCAAATGAGAATTGATATAGATCATTTATTATGAAAATTGAGGACTACATTTGCTGAAAGAAAGTAAATGTTAATTTGTGGACTTAGGTAGTCAACAATACAATAGTATTATAGTTAAAATGAGCACAAGAAAAGGAATTCATAATAATTTTACCATGCATGCAATATTTTGTAATAATGAATTGCAAAGATCAAGTTGTGGTCGGATATGATTATGGGAATTGAAAGGATCGTCCATGACACAGCGCCTTTGGGCTCCTCTGGGTCCAGGCCCTCGGAATTTCCGTTACGGCCCGATCAAGCTCTTCAAGCTTGTCTTCCACCACCAGAAATGTGATAAATGGTTTCATTATTAGTTTGTTTTTTTGATCTTTGTTCTCTGCGTGCACAATTGTTGAGGAGGACCACTTTGTTTTTTTCATTTTTAATCTTATTCTGCAACTAGCTAGCAAACACCATGTGTAAACAAAGCTAGCGGAGTGCCTAGTGGATTCTTATTCATATTCATGAATAATTATATAATAATTTAATATGAAATAAGAATATGATGGAACGGCTCAGCTTTCACCATCGCTTTCCTGAAATGATAGGAGAGGCGTCAGTTCATAGCCCACACCACTATTACAGATGCTTGCGTTTGCATGTATATAAATATGACAGTTCATGAGCTGACATGCATGGCTGCTATTATAAATTTATAATAATAATAATAATAATATTATATTATCAGTATGGTACCCATCGATCATATCAAGATCGGATGGTTGAGAGGTGGTGGCCGACACCGACGAAACAGTGGTAATAGTAACAGCAGTGATACGATGAAGCTGAAGTGGGCCATGCGGTATTATATAAAGTACCATAACTAGAAGCATTGAACCTTGAGTATGATGATATATGTGATGATATGATGATGATGATCCTGGTGATGAGCATCATAAATAATTTTCTCTTATTAGTAAATGGAATTAAATTAATAATTTATCATCATTACAGAGAGGTAGTGGAGGAGGAAGCACGCAGCATGTAGTGCCATGATTCTTGAGAAACCGTGTTGTTTTCTCAGCCCCTCGATGATGAAAGAGACGCTCAAAGCAATTTGCTACAAGAATTCAAAAGTGTCTTTATTTGGTAGAATCTCAACTGCTCACACTAGTTTGAGTGAAGAATTGGCAAATTGTATTATATATATGTGCATGAACCCTTATGTTATGCTATGGCTAGTTGTGCCATTCGCTGTTTAAATGTTCACAGAGAGGCTTTGTCATGGCTTCATGAAGTTTTGGAATATTATAGTATCAAAATTAAATTGTCTCCATTCACTGCCGCCCGCCCTGGGTAAAGCTGGCTTCTGTGAGAATAATTCTTCAAAACAGGGCTGTCAGCAAAAGATTGTTAAATGAATCATTTAAATATTTGGTAACTTTACTCATGATGGGCATTTTTTATTTATTTATTTTTATTAAATAGAAGCTGGATCAAATGAATAAGAAACTCAAACTCTGAGCCTAATGGAGTTTTAATTTAAAATGTTTTAAAATAAGAATTTATTATTATTACCAACTAAAGTGGCTTTTAAAGGGTGGTTTGGTTTGTATTATTGGTTGTTGTATAATGAAGATAAGCACCTATCAGAATAAGCACTATTTATTGGCATATATATATATATTTATGCAAGTAATAGAAACGGATGCTAGATTTTTTCATACATTTTACGCAAAAGATTTTAGATTGACCATCTTACGTAAAGAACAAAACTCAGCTGGCTCTATATATATTAAATAAGTAGCTTGAATAGTTTCTGGACAGTTATGGAGGGATCATCATCAAGCGCATCGAAAGCTGAACTTTAAGTTTTGATTAAATAGTTGTTTAATGTGATTTCAATAACAAACATCTTATATTCAAAGTTTTTACGTATCACGTGTCTTTCCCTGCAGCCTGAGACATACTGTAGTAGTGCTGCAAGAGGGTGAATCGCCTACCTACATATCGATGGCTAGCTTAGCTTTCTGCTTGACTTTATAAATATACTTTCTGCAATCTTTGCTTGGAGTGGAAAGTGCGCACCAAAACTGGAATCGTGCCTAACTTGACGTGAGTGAGTGAAAGAGAGAGGAGTGACTGTGAGCAAATAATTATTAGAACATCTTCTACAATCAACCAAAGCCAGATGATAATAATAAAAGTTGAAGCGATCCTAGTTTTTTAATCAGCTAAATGGGAAAGTGGTGTTCGTTGCACTACTGACTACTGAGACTTTTGCATAATTTGCAACTTATAGGGATGGAGTCTAGGTCTTAGGTGAGTTATTCACATCGATGTGACTCTCAGAGAAGATAAGCCTCTGAAAGCAACCTTGCAGAAAAGGAGTAGTAGTAGTTGTTCTCAAGTATCTAACTATATATATTATCAATCTTATTGGAATATTAGGTTCGTTTTCCATCCACTTTAATCGACAAATACATTTTTGTTAGGATTCTGAAATAATTGTAAACAGTTTTGAGAACCCATTATTCACAAGAAACATAATTAAAGGAACCCATTAATTAATTAGTATGAGAGGCTTCTCTTTCAATTAGGTTTCTGTATAATTCATAACTAGAGACTAGCTAGCTACCTAGAGTGGAAACCCTCTATTGCAAAGAAGGTTCTTTAACAATTCCATTTGGTGGTAAATTTTAATTTTTTTTTAATTTTTTTTTTTTTTTTTTTTTTTGACTCGGGTAGGTGTACATGNAGGTTCTTTAACAATTCCATTTGGTGGTAAATTTTAATTTTTTTTTAATTTTTTTTTTTTTTTTTTTTTTGACTCGGGTAGGTGTACATGTACTGTATATTGGGTTAGTGACAAATATTGGACTGCTATCAGTTATCATCTCACTTTTGTTGGCTGATAAGGGACTATATTAAAGTGTTTGAAGTAACTTAAAAAAAGGGATTAATTCGCCAAAAGTTAAAGGATGTAGAAGCTATTAGATTAGAGCTATTCATTAAAACAACTTTTGTAGTTGCTTTGTAGAGACCAGAGAGAGACAGCATACTTTTATAAGCGAACTGCTTGGTTATATATTACAATTAGGCAAAAAGGAATTAAAGGACTAGGTGTTACTTGTTCTATTTTAAATTTGTGAAGGCCCGAAGCCCATATGAGCCTTCTATCTAACTCCAATTGCCATATGCAAGCATGATTTCTTACTTACAGACTAGAGATACGGGCTATAGCTGACCAAAGAGAGTAACTTGATTTTTCTACTTCTGCTGAAAGTCACAGGTAAACAAATTTGATAAAAGTATAGCCACTCGTGAAACAGCTGACTTTGCTAAGGATCCGACTTATGAATTTTTGTTTGGAAAAAGGAATTCAACACAGAAAAAAATAGTTGGAAATTATCTTCACAAGAAATGATTTTTACCAATTGTAATTCGTACTACGTAAATCTGGGAAATCTCAGCTTCATGTTATCTCTCATCACAACAAATCCTATATAAAGCCCATTTAGCTTTGATTATTCCTCTGTATTTTCAGCAAATGAGGGCACCTAATATTTGAATATAGAAACAGATAAGAAAATTTTATGTGGGTGGAAACTTGCCTTGCCTACAGGCCACTAGCTAGCCAGGTATCAATATACCCTATTCATGGTAACACAACAGGGTCGATCTTCCATATCTCTCTGGCATATTCGTGGATTGTGCGGTCACTGCTGAACTTGTAGGAGCCGGCTGTGTTCAAAATTGACATTTTGGTCCATCTCTGTCCCAACATCAGAAACAGTTAGCAATCTAATAATGACACTGATCAAGTATGCAATCTACAATAAACAGCACCACTACATACCACTTGTGTATGTACATATATGCAAATAACATTACTCACTTTCTGGTCACGATATGCTTCATCAACCTTCTCTTGGCACTCAACGTAACTAGGGAAGTCCTTGCCAACAAGGAAATAGTCAGCTCGCCCATAACCTTCATTCCCTTCCAGGGATCCCATTAGTTCTTCGTAATTGTAGGGACCAAAAACACCACTTCTGACAAATTCCTTGACTTCCTCAAATCTGGGGTCTGGCACAAACTGCATATATAGAATAGAACAGTTTTGTTATTGAACAATTAAACATCCCTATCGTGCATGCGTGTCATGGTTGCCTGAGGTCCTGAGGAATTAATAGAAGGGCTATAAACTGTTTGGATGCTAACCTTGCCTTCAGCTCTCTCTCTCCTTAGCCCAGCAATTTCATCAGCTCGTGCACCAAAGAGGAAGAAGTTATCTTCTCCAACTTCTTGCCTTATTTCAACATTTGCTCCATCTAGTGTTCCAATTAGGAGGCAACCATTCATAGCAAACTTCATATTGCTAGTTCCACTGGCCTCCATTCCAGCAGTACTAATTGTTTGTAATATTAAAAAATTAGAGAACCCATCAGTGCCTAACAACAGATATTAACTGACACTGGAAATTGCAATTCAAGACTCTACAGTGTTATGGCATTGTGCTCTGAAGAGCCTACTTTTCAAGTAATAACTTCATGGAAGCAAATTGAAAGGACCCAAATTGAATATTAAATTTAACAAGTTTTTTCCAATTACTTTTCAAGTTGTGTAGCTTCAGCAACAAGACTACAAGCTGTTATTTTCTAAGACATGTTATATGAGGCCTGATGATTAAAGAAAGAAGATTTACAGATTTTTATTCTGACTCAATAGTAAAATACCTTATATGTTGGGAGAGCTCACTTCCAGGAATAAGCACCTCTGCGACACTGACATTGTAATCAGGAACAAAGACAACCTAAGATATAAGCAAATAACAAGATTGTGAATTTATGATCATAAAAAATCATTACCAACCTTCAAAGCATCTTGATTTGTCAATCAAATATATATTCTTGATCATGATTTAATTTAACCATTCTTGAATAACACGACTTGCTATATATGAAAGTGAATTGTAGAGTATCTTACAGAAAGGAAAAACATTATCAGCTTATATGTATCATTTACTAGGCCATTAATCAGATGATCTTTGGTAACTTTAACTTATTGGAGCATAGATAAATAGCTAATATTGTGGTGGTAAATTAATTCACTAGGATGCCTCTCATTCATATTTATGAATAAACTCATACCTTTAGAAGATCACCAATATCTGGATCATGATTCACTGTAGCCCCCACATCTGTGATGAATTTCACAATCCTCTTAGCCTGGACATAAGTAGCAAATGCTTTTCCTCCGAATATACATACTCGAGGAACAAAGCTTGCTTTTCTTTCCTCAGGACCCATTTCTTTCATTTTCTTATAGCGGTAAACAATTCCCATGATATTCAATAATTGCCGCTTGTATTCATGGATGCGCTTCACCTGATAAAACATTTAATAGATACATTAATATTTTTCAACCATCAAAAGCAAATATGAAAGATGAACGAGCCAAAGAAGTTAATTACATAATAATCCTACAGTATGAATCGTATAAGCAAGACTAAAGCAAGAACCTTATGTGATTCTGCCTTCTGAATGCACCTTATTCTAAAATTAATTAAGAGAATTCGCATTAACCATCTTAGTATTTGCAAATTGTTTCCAAGTCAATATTAGATTTCACTCCAATTTACACTCTTCTACGCATACATTCAGGAATGACTTGAGTATGAAATATACAAAGAAAGAAAGAAAAGTTATTGGCAGGAAATAACCTGCACATCAAACATCGCATCAGGGCTGACAATATATCCAGTTTTTTCTTTGAGGAAGGATGCAACATTTATCTTGTTCCTTCTTTTTGCTTCCCTCCATTGGGATTGGAGATCCTCATTATCAGCAAACTGTAGACAACTACTCATATTAGTCCTATGAACATAACTGATATAGCAGTTAAAGATTGCTTGGGATTTTTAACAGAAATTTAATGTAAACCAATGTATTGAACATTTAATAAACTGCAAGTTTGGACAGTAACAGCTTACCTTTCTAAGTATGGCCAATTTCTCAGTGTCTGTGACCCAGTCTTCCGTCCCAGTCCACTTGGTTATGATTTTACTGAGATCTGGATTGCAAAACCGAATCCATCTTCGTGGTGTCACCCCATTTGTTTTATTTTGAAATTTCTCTGGCCACAACTACAGGAAACAAATGCATGTGAAACTGTTCTATAAAGATAACATCAATGAGGCAGTACAGTCCTATAAAGATATAAGCTTCATAGTGTTTTATGAAGCAAAGATGTAGCCTAGCACAATTACCTCATAGAAATCATTAAAAACTTCATTTTTCACTATTTCACTATGAATCTCAGCAACCCCGTTCACTGCATACCCGCTAGCAACACAGAGATTAGCCATACGGACCATCTTTGGTAGTGTTGCACCTGGTTCAAATGTCAATTCATTCTTTTCTTTCATGTCCGCTTCATCAGCTTGTTCCTCTTCCCCAGTGGGTTTAGTTTCATCAGAAATTTCAGCTTCCTCTATGGGAGCAACAGCAGAACTTTCCTCCTTTTTAACAAAAAGTTCAGCAACTGACTCTGGCAACTCAATGTTATCTAGAATTCTCATTTGTTTCAGCTTTTGTTCCAACAACTGAAGATCCTCTGTGCCATACTCGGCTATTATGGTCTGAATCAGCTGGTTAACACATTTAGAAGATGACATTAGGAGAAATAAAATGTACATACATATTCTAGAAGAGAATTGTAAAAATCTGCTATTTGTCTCTAAGTCCAAACATGCCTCAAAAAGAAGGTTGAACTGTCAATAGAACAAAACATCACCCCATTTCTATAAACTTACCTCCTCATCAATCATCTTTATAATCTCGACATGTCGAGGAAGCAAATCCTGCATGAGCTCCAAACTCCATTTCTCCAGTGCCTCGGGTAAAACGGTGTGGTTTGTGTATGCAACAGTTCTGGCAGACATATTTTATTGAAAAAATTGAAGTCATCTTTCAAAAAATCTTCAGAACTATCAATGATTATCAAAAATACATAAATGATTCAACCTTTGATAAATAATCAGAGATTTTTTGTTTTAAAACATTGGTTTCAACATTTGTAATAAACAAGTTTACTATACAACTACAGTTGGTCTTCACATGATTTTGTAAAAATCCCATTAAGGAAGTACCTTTGAGTAATCTCCCAAGCTTCCTTCCAGCTCAAACCCTTCACATCCATCAATATTCTTATCAGCTCCGGGATGCAGAGTGTTGGGTGAGTATCATTCATCTGCACTGCAACTTTTTCAGGAAATTTTTCCCATCTCACAGGCTCTCCTGATCTTTTTTCATAACGTGCAATGATATCTTGGAGCGAAGCAGAGCATAGTGTATATTGTTGCTTTAACCGAAGAGCCTTTCCCTCAATTGATTCATCTCCAGGATATAGTACATAGCAAATCTTAACATAATAAAATGTCATAGTGATGATCTCATATTGGTGTTATACTGAGCAGTTCTTTGAGAACAAAAGTATGGTAAGATTCCAGCAGAGTTGGGTAACAGAAGCAAACAAATTCATACAAACCTTTTCAGCATTTTTTATAGCTGCATAAGCTTTGGCATGATCTCCTGCATTGAAAGCACCTAAATCAAATTCTTGTGGCCCAACTTTGGTGGACCACAGCCGAAGGTTGATTGTGGTTTTAGTTTTATATCCTGGTATAGGGAGATCATAGGCAACTGCCACTATATCTTCTCCTCCAACCCATTTTTTACTTCCATCTGGCCCAAAAATCACTTTGCCGTAGAATTTCACAGGATAGGATACATCATTTCTCACAATTTCCCAGGGACTGCCCATCTGTAAAGAAATACTTCAATTAATGAACATATTCAGAAACCTAGAAGAACCAGAGCTTAGTTAGTAAGAACATAAGACAAGCAAAATCACCTACTTAACTATTTAGGAGTATGTAGCATTACAAATATCTCGAATAAAAAGAAGATTAGTTTAAGTGTTTAACTAAAACGAAAACAATCAAACCAAACCTCAAGCCAATTTTCTGCCACTTCTTCCTGGCCATCTTTAGTAATTTGCTGTTTAAACAAGCCATACTTGTATCTAAGTCCATATCCCCATGCAGGGTAATTTAGTGTTGCCAGGGAGTCTAGAAAGCAGGAAGCGAGACGTCCTAAACCTCCATTTCCAAGTGCAGCATCTGGTTCCTATTGATAATCGATTAACAAATTTATACACTTGAAGTAAAAATATGACCATAGGTGAAGCAAAAAATGAAAGATTCAAAATTGCAGGGTGCATTAGGACTATGCAAAAGGATGAATAACCAATACGCCAACATCAGACTGCCAAATCTAGAAAGAACACCTTTATATTGATTAGAAAGTTCAAATGACTAATGGAGAAAGGTTGTGAAGGCTGAGAACCAAACCTATAGCATCAACAACCTAAATTCTTGGAGTTTCCATCCATTTTAAATACTTGGAGTATCATATCCAACATCATCAGTAAATATTGGACCAAAAAAAAAAAAACCAAAATCTCAAATTTCTTTTTAGTTTCCCTTGGGTTCAAGGCTTACAGGACATGCTAGTTTTCTACTGTCCCTGTTTATCCAGTATGCCACAACTATAGAAGTATAGAACCGACTTGATGAAATGAATGCATAAGAACTTTGACAAACCCCTTGTAAGTCATTCAGAAAATTTTGTGTTATCAGCATTATAAAAATGTCAGACCTGCTTAGCTACATCCTCCAGATTGTGACCTAACTTTTTCAAAGCCTCTGCATAAGGCCCTGAGAGCTCCAAATTACCAATTGCATTTAGCAATGCTCTACCCTGCAACAATTGTGACATCATCAGTATTTTCTGCTAGGAGGAGAAAGAAAAAAAAAAGGTGATTTGGCTCTGGCAAACCTGTAGATACTCCATAGACAGGTAATAAGCCTGCTTTACATTCATATTCTCATAGTAATTATATGTAGCGTTCCAATTTATAATTAACATATCACGAATACTCTCTGCAGTGGCATAGAATGCCTTCGGGAGTTCAAACTTCTCGGGAGAGAAGGATGGGGTGAACTCCGCGTGGTATTTAATACTCGATGTAATGGTTCCTGAATCTGGAATAAAAGTATCCACAGAAGCTGCAAATGAAAAGCAAAACAGCACATAAGAGACTTCATAACATTGCCAAATACCAAATCTATGAATATACAAATGGGTCCTCAATTCTAAAAGAAAAGGAGAGTTTTGGTTCTTCAAAATTCCAACCAAGCTACTTGTTCTTTCTCTCAAATGTTTTCAATCTCTCTTCCTCATTTAATCTTCCATTTCTGTTTTTCCCTATTCGTTGACGGTCTAATTGTGATTAAGGCTTCAAGTAATTTCCACTAAAATAGCAAATCACAGAAAATATGCTGATCATAGTACAAGGATTTCATCTTTTATATATATATAAGCACCTCATAATCACATTGCCGAGTATGAACTTTCAATGGAAACTCAAACTTAATAGATACTGAAATCTTAGCAAATCAACAAAAGCTTGGAGGAAAAGCACCTTCATCAGCGTTAGGCTCCTTCAGTTTCTGCTTCTGGTCGCTTGCAACACTCTTGACAGATAGAATATTCCTTCTAGAATGATTGAAACGTGGGGTTCTGATGAAGAACAGCTTCGAGCTTCTCCTCCTGTAGTTGAAATCCACGAAGCTCGAATTTAAAATGGAATGTGAAAGTGACTGCACTGAGTCCCGAGTACAAGTTGCAGAGAAGGGCAAGGCAGCCATTGAGTATAATATTATTTCAAAAATCTTTCTTTGCAGTTGCAGTAGTTCAGAGTTGAAAGAGAGGTACAGACTTGATATGGCAGTTGTAGTCGCTTATAGTTTTCTTATCTTTTTCTTCACTATTTTATTATCAAATCTTGCTGTTGAAAACGAGCCTAAAAAGTGGATTTGTCGTTGTTGCTTCGTTTCACCACAATTGGAAGCGTACAGGAATTCTTGATATTTACCAATTAGCCATTAGACATCTTGTTTTCATGTCCATTTTCTTGACTGAACATTCTTGAATATTCAATCACCTACCTTACTGTTATACGGAATTAGAGATCATGTCATCAAATTTCTATATAATTATTGAAAAAGATCCTGTTTTTAAAATATAATTCTGGGTTAATTTTGAATTATAGATAAGGACATTGGTTAAATTTATACTTCTTATTATTTTATTTACTAGAAACAACTAAGACTTTGTTTGTTGTTTAAAATCTTAATAGAGGTAATTGTATTGCTACTTGAAACTTTTAATCTTTGTTGGTCTCTTATAATGTTTACGTAATCATCTTCTATACTCTTATCAGTTAAGAGGGGAAATCAAATACGAAGAAGATGCTGTACAGATAGAAGTAGAAGTAGAAGTAGAAGAAGACATTAAACAGTAAACAGAACATTTCACATGGGCAATTACAGGTTCGTGGGGGACCAGGTCACACAAGTGGCGGGCATGCAATTAATAATTATAAGTATTTTCTATAATAAGTGAGTCTGTGCTTCAGGGAAGTCAGGATCAGGAAGATTGCTAGTTGCATGCCCAATCAAAAGAATGGCATGAATGGAGTAAAAGCCAACTGGGTGTTGCGTCAAGTGATTGTTTTAACCTTTTTGGCTCAGAAACCCAGTAGCACGTTTCAAATTCAACTACCATTCCTTTTGGTATAGCAGTTGATATTCCAATCTAAAGCCAGGAAAAGGCCCCTCCCAATCCCAAGGACATTCTCAAAAGTGATTTTTTATTAAAGTGGGATACAGTTAGATTGTAGATTATGATAATTGATCATTATAATTATTGGGAGGATGAACCATAACACATAATTATATTAAAGGTTTGAAAAAATCTTTTTTACAATCGTTTCATATACAACCAATCAATCATAGCGTACTACAATAATATATGTTAGTTTTATACTTAGTCTCGCACATGTCCCAATTGATAAGTTGCATATGCAAACTATTATATGACAAATTTTTACTAAAAAGTTTTTGTTGTTAATATAATTATTATTTTAGTATTAAGATGTAATATTTTTATTCTAAAAAAAAAAGGAGATGCTGTTAGTTCTTGCATTGAATCCCCAAAAGTTGGGCTTAAAACTCAATTGAGAATAGCAGCCCAACCCAAAACCTTACAAGCATTGAATCCGCAACACACGAGTGATTTACCTTGTTTTACACCTTATTTTCCGGGAAAAAGAATTTCAAAAAGAAAAAGGTGATATAAATAATACAACTCAACGGCCTAAAAGTTTAACGTCCAAAGAAGTAAGAAGGTTGTCTCATTTCACGCAGCGCTTCCCATCTGTTTGATTTCTTCAAAGACGCAAACCATATAAGATTAAGGATAACATTCTCCTCTTGACTTTGTCTCTCTTCTCGTTTCTGTTTTTCTCATCTGGGTTTATGCAGGAAACCTGTCTGATTGATTTTCAGCAACTTTCCAAGGTACCACATTTTGTGTTTGTTTGTGTAGTTGTTGTGCCCTCAATGTGATGCTTCTCTTGGTCATATTAATGTTGAGTTATATGTTAATTAATCGGTTAGTTTGATCATGGTTTTGTTTATTTTTTAAATTGAAGTTTAATTAACTGAGTTTGCTCATTGCTTATTTCTTAGGTGGGATTGTCTGAGATTCAGTCAGGATCCTGTTATTTTGGATTTTGTGAAGTGTAAATAATCAAAATGTTCGATTTTTTTAAGTCTCCTGCGAAGGTTACAAAGCAAAATTCAGTAGAGCCACCCAATTATCCAAATTTTGAGTCAGATGGTGAATGTGATAAAAAGACAACTTCGAAGCCGGCAAGACGAAGTTCTTCAGAACCTGTGCTTATAACTCCAAACTTCAACGATCAAGGAGGAAGTGCCTATTCCACTGTATCAAAAGATACGTACAAGAATGATTTCCGCGACTCAGGAGGGTTTGAGAATCAAAGTGTGCAAGAACTTGAGAATTATGCTGCCTACAAGGCTGAGGAAACAACAAAGAGCGCTAATAATTGCCTAAAGATTGCCGAAAACATCAGAGAGGATGCTTCAAAGACACTCGACATGTTGCATCAGCAGGGTGAGCAAATTCATAGAACCCATGTAATGGCTGCTGAGACTGAAAAAGACTTGAGTAAGGTAAACTCAGTAACTTTATCTGCAAGTTTGGTCTTTCTTGTTTCGTTTTGTTTATCTGATTCCTTTTAATTGTAATTTGTTAACGATAAAGACATTTTTTCATTAATATTACTATGTCAATTCAGGGTGAGAAGCTCTTAAATAATCTTGGAGGCATGTTCTCAAAGACATGGAAGCCAAAGAAGACCCGAGATATTACAGGGCCTTTGAGCACACCGGGTTAATTTTCTTCTGCTTGAGTTGGCTTCTTTATATTTCACATATATTTAAATAAATATACATAACATTGTATATTTAATATGTTTATTTTCACTCAAAAGTTAGTACGATTGTATGTTCATGGTTTGTTCACTTGTTGACTTGGGCAGATCATCCATCCAAGAGAAAAGAAAACCACTCGAAGCAGAGAGAAAAATTGGGCATAGCTCCGGTACCAAAACCACACTCAGCTAATCGACCACCTCCTGCTGAACCAACAACTGCCATGCAGAAAGTTGAGGTTGGTATTTGCATATTTTTTGTTTATTTTGTGTACAAGTTTAGCAACATTATTATTGGACTAATATTGTATTGTGTTCCGAAACAGCTGGAAAAGGCAAAGCAAGATGATGCCCTTTCAGATTTAAGTAACATCTTGGGTGACTTAAAGGGCATGGCAGTTGATATGGGATCTGAACTTGACAGGTTAGTTGGTGTTCTTGTTGTCATGTTCAATTTCTAAGAATTTAATACAAGAGTCTATTGCGCAAATACAAAATGCTCAAACAATTTGGTATAATACAGGCAAAACAAATCTCTTGATCATCTTTCTGACGATGTGGATGAGCTCAACTCTCGAGTTAAAGGGGCCAACCAGCGCGCACGCCGTTTGCTTGCTAAGTGAATCAATGAACATTGAACTTGTAAATTTCTTTTTCATTTGTCTAATATCTCTTTTGTGCAACAACAAGAGATTGTCTTCTTACAATGTCCTACCATTTTTCTATGGGGAGTCGGGAGTTCTTGGATAAAATTTTTCTTTTTTCTTCTTGTATACTGCGTATACTGCAACTTTAAATCAATACAAATTATAATTTTTTCAAGGAGCCAAGAAGCAAACTTGGTTTTTCCCAGATGACAATTCATCCTGTTACATAGCTAGTTCTGTTCGAAGAATAAAGATAGTATTTAAATAGGTTAAAATGTATATTATTGCTTTTCGTCCCTACCCAGGTCGAAAAAGACTGCCCTGCATACACCTAAGAAGTGAAATACGGGCTGGAGTTGACGAATGAATTCCTTAAAACGAGTTGATACTGGTTGAATAAGATGAAAACAATACGTTTTATATGGAGAAAAAAGCTATCTTGATAGACCCGGATGGACCACTGCTAGAGATTCGGTTGCCACGGAGAGTGGAGAGTAGTTTGCAATTCAACTAAAATATGTTCCAATATTCACTCCACAAAATTGGCAGCCATAAAGGTGTGCTTATGATAACGCCGGATCAACTACTTTTAGCGGAAGATTGGAATTTAGGAGGAAGCTGTGAACCAAATATTTGTACTTCTACGATCTGTATAGTGGGTTAAGTTAGAGGCTTGGAAAATCTTGGTAGATATTCTACAAGATTGCTTTACAAACGAGGTTCAAGCTTCAAAGACCCTCGACATTCCTCAGCTCACAAGGGAAAATTATAAAGAACAATCTCCTTCGGAGTGTGAGCCGGTGGCAAATAAGATTTGAAGATTTGTGACAAACACAAGAAATTGAAAGAGATGTCTTCGTCGTAAGAAATGATTATCACACATTTCCATCGTAAGTAGAACTCATCCGCCACTTTCAGCCCCAAAGCTGAGAAGTTTTCACCAAAGATAATGCTTGAGCCATACCAGGAACTCTGTATAGATAATGGTATATGGAAGTTGAAATTGCAGTAACAGTGGATTAAGGAGAGCGATAGATCTCAGAGATAATTTTGCTATCAGGACTTCTATAAGAAAAGAAAAGATCTTAAGATTTCAGGGCATCCAAGCATTCTGGGCCTACATGTAACATATACTTGATAGTGCCAAGAAGTAGTTGTTCTCGCATTAGAATTCTGCAGAATCAATGCAACTAGTAGAAGATTAGGACATGTTAGACTTTAGCAACTAGGACAAGAGGTAAAATAACATAAGACCAGATATAGAAATATACCAGCAGCAAGTTCGTTTCAGAAGGGATAAGTAACACCATAGTCATGTAAAACAAGGCAAAATAACAATTCAAAGTTGTATTACTACAACTAAGACAAAAACGTTATCCAATACTTTCATTTCCCATTAAATAAGTGAGAAATTGCATATTTACACAAATTTATACACAAGCATTACGGCCATAGCATTTTATTCCAGCTTATTAGCCAGCCCATACAGTGGAAACCATTGTTTCACAACTCCAAACCTTGATGCCTCACTGTAATTGGTTTTCTGAAAATTGGAGCAAATAAATATTTGCATTCTCGGCAATCAGATGCTTCAGTGCAATATATCATGTATCCTCACTCTTCACAGGAATCCAGGTCCTTCCGGAAGCAGCCATTTTCCTGCCATGTGAAACGAAACCAAGAACATAGCCAACGAAAGCACCAAGCACCAAAAGACTTGCTCCCTTGACATACCATGAAAAGGTAGAGTCAACTACAGCACCCTTGGCTCCAGCACTACTACTATCACTACCTATGCCATCATCACTTTTTACTTTCACACTAGCTTCATCACTATCAAAACCGCCATTGAGAACTTGCCCAGACGCCAGGATCTCAACCTGATCATGCACCTCCCCATCATGGTTGCCTACATAGGAAAATGTAAGTTTTTCCCTTGTGGCAACCAACCTAGTGTATCCAAATTCACCTCCACGATACATAGACCGATTAGGTTGTGGGAAGACTGGGTCGTTTGGATGGTCTGCTCTAGGTTCCCATATAGGTTGCCAGTCTTGTCCTGCCATCCCAATCACAACATGAACAGGAAATGCCTTCCAGTCCTCCCCATCCTCGCCCATGCTTCCACATGTGAAGTTATTTAGTGGACAAAACCTCTCATATCTATGGACATGACCCCACAATGCAAGAGTCACGTTGTACTTCACGAACAAAGGTTCCAAGTGCTCAAGCATTCTCTGCCTCAGCGGGGTATCTCTTTTTTCATTGCTTGTAGTGTACATCGGCCTGTGCCCTTGGACTACCACAAATGGAGTTTTGTTCCGATCAACTGACTCTAAATCATCCTTTATAAAATTATACTGGCTGCTCCCCATAAGAAAATTGGTTTCAGTTGATATGTATAAAAAATGTACAACCCCAATATTGATGGAGTAGTAAAGGTTTCGAGTGGCTGGAGCATGGCTTCCAGTTAGTTCTGAAGAGTTTCCAGGCATGTGAAATCTGAGGCTGTAAGGTACCCCACATTCACCACCACCATCAGTACCGTAAATCGTGGATGACCAGTCAGGTCTCCAAGGTTGGGAAGGCCAATCATACTCATGATTACCAATGCAAACATGGTATGCTACTTTGGATGCGACTGGTTCAATTTGAGTGAAAAATTGGTCCCACAACCACGAGTAACCTCTTGCGTAACTGATATCTCCGATATGTGAAACAAATGCGGGCCTGTCACCAAGAGCTTCAATGTCACGAAGGATCCACTTCATTGTTAATATGCTTTCATCTTGTGTACGGACATAGGTTGAGTATGGCGTCGCAGCTCCCATATCTCCAAATAAGAATGCTACGGTTTCATTAGAGTCTCCATCCCGAGAGACAAAGCTATAACTCTCACTCCAACCTTTAGAATCACTTCCAACCTGTTGTAAATAGCATACTTATACTAACTCAGATTACAAGGTCAGGCAACCATGAATAAAGAGCAGGCCACGAATGTAAGAAAACGAAATATTATTCATCTATTCCATCTCAAGCGAGCATACCATTTAACAGATCAATCAGATAGATATATATTGCAATCGAGCTGAGTGCAGAAACAAAACATGGATAATAGATCGCCATAAAAACCTCAATCAGCTATACTTTAAAAGTGTTGTGAAATCTTCTAACTTATCAAGCATATTCGTTAATTATTAAAAAAATCAAGCGGGAAACAGTCAATAAATACGAAAGAAAGATGAGTTACCTGATAATAGTATCTCACACCTTTCTTCAGACCTTTCATGACAGCATCAAAAATCCAGCCAGGATCTCTCCATCCGACGCTCTGGTTAGCCGGCCCGTGACACATGTGATCAATCTCATACCTCTCCATACGTGCCACCGCCACCTGACTCATCTCCTTCTCTCTTTCCCCGTACCGCACGTGCCTCTCCTCCCCATCTTCAGCCACAAACATCACCCTCATCTCACTCTCCTCATCCGTGTACGCCAAGTGCACATGCTCGGGGCCGCGGCCGGACACGAACCCAAGTTGCTCCGATTGGGCCAACCTGTGGTCGGTGCCGGGGAGTGGATTGTGGTCGTGATCTTGCTTTTTGGGGTTGATTTCGGACTCGGTCCAGCGGAAAATCCGGAAGGAGTAGTTGGAGCGGAGGTTGGTGAGGGGCAAAGAAATGGAGCCCCATCCTTCTTTCCAGGTGGGTGAGGAGGAGAGGAACTTGTAGCCGATGAAACGATCGTCACGGGAGTCGGGAGGGGAGTAGATGCCGAGCCAGTCAAGAGTGGAAGGAGAAGGAACGTTGGACCAGCGGATCAAAACGGTGTCGCCTGATTTCTTCAAGATTGTGGGGGTTATGTTGAGAAAGGGATTGGATGAGGCTTGGGTTAGGGTGAGAAAGAAGAGGAAGATGATGAGAGGGATCATGGCTGAATCGATGAGGCTCGACCTATGATTGGTTGGTCCCTTCCCTCACTCAATGTCCCAATCCCAAGATGAATTAGATAATCGAGGGACTAATATGTAAAAATTAAATCCCTTGAATATTCCGATTAAAATCCTTTTAAAATTTTAATAAATAAAATAATTGCTTTATATTTGTTAATATAGAATTTGATTTCAATTTTTTAATAAATATAAACATTAAATCTAATTTTAATTTTTTTATTAAATAAAATCTATAATAAGTAAAATGAGTAATTATCATTGACTACCCATACTTTTTCTTATTTTTTCGTTCATATGGGATATTTGTCATTTTCTCTTCTCTCATTCTTAATTTTAAAAAAATCTCTTCTTAAGTCCTATAGTTAAAAATTCGGTTAGTTAACATTTATTAACCTCTATGTTTCAATAAATTTATTATTTTACCCTTACTAACATATATATAAAAAAATAACTTAAATTTTAAAAGACAATATTAAAATTAAATTATCAAATTACCTTTAACATATATTATCACAGATTAAAATTATTTTTTTATGGATAATATTAACACATATTGATATTTATTTCAAGAGTATTTTGATCATTTAACTTAATATTGTCCTTGAAAAATTAGTAATTTTTTATGTGTTAGTACGGTAAAATAGTAAATTTATTGGAATATGGAGGTTAATAAATGTTAACTAACAGGATTTTTAATTGGAGGACAGATTTTTTTAAAACTTAAAGATAAGAAAAGAGAAAAATGTTAAATGTCTCGTATGAGTAAAAAAAAAAAGAGAAAAATGTAAGATGGCTCAATGATAATTATTCTAAGTAAAATTTGAAAATTAAATAGAGCAAAACCGGGTGGAGTGAAAAATCTCTATTAATAATTATGGGTTGTTGGCTTCCTCCCAATTCTTGAAAGTGGAGAATGAAGATACTCACAAATGGTGGGTCTATGGATGAGAATCTTCCCACCCATCCTACTCGACATCTTCATGTATGTTAAAAGTATTTTTATTTAAAAGTATTTACCATGTGTGTTAAAAGATAAACATAGATTTTTCAAAATGATAATAATTAAATTATAAAGAGAGTAATATGTGGGTGTGAGTGTGAGGTTGTGGGAATTGATTATAATCTAGAAGGGTGGTTTTTCAATTGAAAGGTTCAATAATTGGGTTAAAGGGATAGAACAAGCATATTTAAAATGATGAATACATGCGTTTAAAGTATTGATGATATTTTACATGATTGATATTTAATTTATTTTTTCAGTGTTTTCATCCCCTTACCCATCCATCCATACATCTTCAGTAAACTTAAGGTGTGAACCTCACCATCCATAATTAACATGTAATAACCAAATATGTTGAGTAAAATAACATCAACTCTCAACTCAACTCAACCCAACCCAACCCAACCCAACCCAAACCCGTTAATCAAATTAAATTACAAACTTAATTGTCGTAATTTACTATGCTCCCTAACTACTACACCTACGAATCTACGTGATTCATTTGATGCGATGATTAAAACTAGTCTTCTTCTTCAATTGGTTGTGGCCCTTTTATTTTCTCTTCCTTCATGTGTCTCTTGCTTCGCATTTAACTCTCTGCCTCCTCCTCGCCTTTTCTTTTTCTTTTCTCTTGCTTCTATGCACCACCCAAGTTGATGATCACCAGTGAGCAGCAGAGCTTTCTCTTCTCTTATTCTTCGTCATCAGCCGCAGCAGCAGGAGGAACAGCCATGCCCATGCACACCCACCACTACCGTTTCTTGATCTTCGCAATCTTTCTCCTCTTCTTCACCACTTCCGCGACTCGAGTACTTCCCAACTTTCCAACTAACTTGCCGCCAAAACCCTCGTCGAGAAACCACCACACTCACCGTTCTTGTGATTCTTTCTCTCGTAAGAACTCGCGTTCTTTGTGCATTCAAATCCAAAGAATCCACCACTCCCGACCTCACCCGCCACCACCACCACCATCATCACTTGACCATGATGAGATTGATCCAAGATACGGTGTAGAGAAGAGACTCGTCCCCTCCGGACCAAACCCTCTTCACAATTGAGAGAGAAAGAGCGAATGGCAAAGGCCTCTTCTTCGCTTAATTATATGTACACTTGTACTCGTTTCTTTAGCATTAAGAAATCAACCAAATGAGACAAGAAGAAGAAGAAGAAGATGAAGAAGAAGATCACATACAGTTTATGAACGAATCGCTTTGGAATCATCATCGAATTTCTTGGTTACTACTACTGTGACTGTGTACGTTGATTTTGATTTTGCTTTCGATTAGCATATGGTAATTAATTAATTATTATATATGTACAATCTGCGGTTGTTATTTCCATGCTTGTTTTTGGATTTCTTAGCATTATTCAGTCCTGGATAGAATTCAATGTAGAGTAGAGATTAAATGAGAAAATTTGGTGGGAAATCGTTGAGGAACGAAAACAAACATGGAAATAATTGTACCATTTTGGATTTGGAGTCCGAAGGGTTTCCAACAGAAACCCCATGACTTTCATTAATTTTGTATCTGCTTTATCTGAGCCTTGAGTACAAGATTGTCAATTGCTGCGTTGTCCGTAATAATTGATTTCATGTTTTTCATGTATACTGCTTTTTAATGCAATCAATATGAACTCGTATTTTCTTCAATTAATGTGAGCACGTATAATTTTTCCTCTCTATAGTTGGCATTTATTTATATTTATTTATCAATTGCTTTATCCAAACCAAAGGATCCTATCTGTATCTGCCATATCTACATCACTAGATAGTAGATAATATAACATGCAAGGCTCAGTTTTTCTTTAGATTTGAAATTGAAAGCGCTTTGGTTAGCTTAGCTAGAGTATAGAAAATAGCTTCGTGGGAAAAGTGATTTTGAGCAAAGTCCACGTTCTCCATTCTAGAATCCATTTTTTTACTCAAAAAAAATCTTCTCATCTTCCAATCAGGGATAGATAATAGTAAGTTGTAACATCCATCTACCTGCACCGAACTTTACTATTTACGAGTACGTTTCCATCAACTTTTATCTTTTTCTTTTAATTAAATTAAGTAAATAAAAACTTCAAACTAATATATTTTTTTATACATATATTCAATTCCCATAACAAGTTTCGATTGTTCCTTGCTAGGTCTCGTATGTGCATTGAATTATTAAGCGTGATGGTACTTGAAAATTGGCATTGGTTCACCCCACACTGAGGATAGATAATATATGGTGAGCCTGAATCCAAGGCTTTTGATAAATGAAAATCAACATCAGTTGTCTACGTCTGTAATCGGGTCTTTCAACTTTAAATACTAATTGGTAATTGTTAAAGAGCAATGCAATAATTTTAGCTAATTTCGGGAAGTTATAGACTTGACTTGACAACTTTATGGAGAAATGATTAACATAATATTTGGGCTCCCTTTTGTATGGTCAAACTCGAACAATCTTTGTTTGTTTTCATACTGCATCATATGGGCTCCCATGATTGAGGCCACTTCCAAACGCGCACCTCTAGCAAATTCCCTAAGCATCAGCAATCTGTATTTCAAAATAAAATAAAAAGTAATTTATGACCAAAATTTTTTATTTAAGGGTTAAAAAAATGTTGATCTAGGTTAGAAATGTAAAATTTTGATTGAAGTTGATAAATGTATAGTTCAGCGCAAGAATTTCTTGCCCACAAGCCAAATTTCAGATTTCTTGTCCTAATCTGGAATTTTGGATTTTTGGTTAAATACTGCAAAGTATAATAAGAAATGCCAAAGTTATTCTGACCACTAGAAACTCTCTTGTAAAGCCAAAAACATTCGTTTTGACAAAAATACCCCAAAGACTAGTATACCAATTTGATATTTGAATTTGGGCTATGTCAATAACCGTATAACGGTACCCAGGTGCAGCAGCCTTTCTAGAAAAAATTGAGAATTTTTTTTTTCACTTTTTTTTAGAAGTTTGGGTGGTTTGTAATAAATCCTATATATAACATGATAAAGTATAATTAGATACATAAGAATTAATAATAAAGAAAAAAAATTATAATATACATATAATTGTTGTATATTAAAATGTTGCAAACTTGATTTGCTCAAATTTAGTCAATTCCCATTGGCCATTAGAAGCTTATTTCTATTGGCTATGGAGGGTGGCAGAAATTTTTATATAAACAATAGTGTATTTAGTGATGAATAGTGTATCATGCAATTTAAGAGCAACAATATTGTTTGTCCTCCCCACAAGACTTAACAATCATTCATGAACATCAACCATAAATTAAACTTCCATTAAAAGTAAATTTGAGACAAAACAACACCCAAAACACTTGCAAAGCTATGCATTAAACCCACATTATCATACCTTTACAACTATAATGCCTTCTAGCAACGAAGAAACACCTGCAAACTCAAAAACTTCCCCCAACCACTCATTATTAACTGTGTCCAACACAAATCTGTTTAACAAAGTTGGATATAACTAGTTTCATCTCGATACTCGTCTCTCACTTATTTGATCGTTAGAGGGTTATTGCCATCAATTATCTTAGCAATGAAGGATATTTGAAAAGGATTTCTAAGAACTTCCACCTTTAGATTGTCAAGAAACCAATAGAAGCCCTTCTTCTCCATAACATGATCTAAGAACCATGAGTTTTCTTGGTTATAAGTTTAAAATACTTAATTTTGATGATGGCTTCTTCCAATGGATATTTAATACACTTTCATAGAGACAAGTAGATATAAACATCTTATTAAGTTACTATTGTTAATAAAGGTGCCTTATTTTTTGGAGATTGGGAGCTTAAGGTTCTGTTTAAATGTTTTGCCCATGGCCTTTTTTCAATGATAGTGTGGAGATTCTTTGTCTAGATGACCTATGACATTGTCCGCAATTATTGAAGGACACAAAAGCAGTGTAGACAAAAGCTTCAACCACAACAATGGAAGGGCGATATAAACATTTCCCATCGAATGATTTCTTAGAAGTTATAAACAATCACCATAATGAATTCATCAGCTGAAATATCCGGCGCCCCTTGACTTTCTTTTGTTTTGTAGGAGAAGCACTCATAGTTGAACCACCTGCTCTTAGACAACATCATAAAAAACAAAGGACAGCCGAGAACCTGTTGTCTGGAGAAGTCGTTACGATTTCCCATCAATCGACAAGATTACTTTTCGTCAGAATTCGTTAAACAAAAAAAGAAAAGGAGAAAGCCCACTGAACACCCTACAGAACACCAGCCTCAACCACTACGACAACCCACTTCGCTGCCACCTTTTCAAAAGTTGGACAGAGACGCCTTTGATCTAACGTCAAAGTCCACCAGCGAATCATCTCCAACAGAGCTGCCCTTTTGTGAGCCTCAACCGAATTTTACCCCATCTCAGACTGACTCCGCCTCTCGTCATTTGCGTATTTGTTTCCACGTGTCCTGTTAAGGTTGGTGCTAATTTTTGGCACAAACAATGAGAACATTGTAATTTAAGAAAACATTTGGAAATAATTGCAAATTCAAGAAACCTCAAGGACGTATCTAATTTAAAAGGGAGAATTAAAATAACGACCGACACTCTATGAAGCAGGGCTTCCAGTACGCGGGAGCGTAATAATCGAATAATAATATTTATAAATAAATATAAAAAAATGGATGATTCAGATCCAAATCAAACCATTTATTAATTTCACAAAATTTTGACAAATAGAAACATGGAAAAAATGCCGCGTTTAAGTTCATCATCAGTGCCGCTCTCTCTGTCTCTGATCCTCGCTTTGGCTCTTCTTCTTAACCTCTCTCACTCCAAAACTCTCAAGCGTGACGGTGCTCCTCTCACTTCTCTCGTGATCTTTCATTATTATTATTTACTCAAATCATTTTTTTGTTTATATTTTTTCTTTTTGTTTCAGTGAAAGCTTTGAATGAGATCAAAGCGTCACTCGGTTGGCGAGTGCTTTACTCTTGGGTCGGCGATGATCCTTGCGGTGACGGTGACCTTCCGCCTTGGTCTGGCGTCACCTGCTCGACTCAGGGTGACTACAGAGTTGTCATCGAATTGTGAGCTTAAACTCTTCTCCTTTGAGCTCTGTCTATGTTTGCCAACTAAGTAATCTGTATAATTTTGTTTTATATTTAATTTATGCAGGGAAGTATATGCTGTGTCCATCGTAGGATTGTTCCCTACAGCTGTCACTAATCTATTGGACCTTACTAGACTGTAAGTTTCTTGTTCTTGTACTATCTTTGGCTTGATGCTTTGTTGAGAGAATTTCATTTTCAGTGATGCATTTTGTGTATGTTTGTTTGCGTGATAGGGATCTTCACAATAACAAGTTGACTGGACCAATTCCTCCTCAAATCGGACGGCTAAAGCGTCTTAAAATACTGTACAGAATCTTACCRGCTTGTTGATTGAATTAAGATTATGTACATAGTTAGCTTATTGTGAACTTGTRTTCTTGTTTAGAGTCTTTWAATTTTCATATTCAGATGTCTTTAATAAAATTAAGGCTTTCAAAATCTKAGTTTAAGGGTGTGTTTGTGATTGTGAGGTTTTTGTCGAAACTGCTTTCCAAGTAAAATGATTTTGACTATATCACTTGATATTGCTTTGTCAAAAGCAGCTATCAAGTGCTTCCAGGTTGAAAATACTGTGTTTTAAAAAGCTTTGAAGTATATTTCATCCCAAATTATGTTTTTCTAAATTTTGGTTAAATGTTAAAAACCAGTGACTTAAAACATTTTTTATGATATCCAAAGCACTCCTAAATACACTCTTAATTTTGCAACTATTTAGTTTGATTTCGTGGTTATGGAAATCTTAATTAATTTTTTCATTTATTTTCTCTCATTTAGTAATTTGAGATGGAACAAATTACAAGATGCCATTCCTCCTGAGATTGGTGAATTGAAGAGTCTAACTCATCTGTGAGTAGTTTTTTTCTTTTCAACTGATCATTTTTAAAGGATGCTTGCTTTTCAAGTTCTTTACCATATTTACAATTGAGAAGTCATTAACCAAAACTTGTGCAGATATCTAAGCTTCAATAATTTTAAGGGGGAAATACCTAAGGAGCTTGCAAATCTTCCGGAACTTCGCTATCTATATTTACATGAAAATCGTTTAACCGGCCGAATTCCACCAGAATTGGGCACTTTGCAGAATCTTCGGCACTTGTAAGTACAAAATCAGTCTAGCACACCCTTTGTAAGGTAAAATTTGCATCTACTTTTTTTATATATCTTATTGGAGTACCCGAATTTTCATAGGGATGTTGGTAACAATCATCTGGTGGGTACCATTAGGGAACTCATTCGAGTTGAAGGCTGCTTTCCAGCTCTCCGTAACCTGTAAGTTTTCTCCAGTTGGAAATATACATTAACTTCATAGCGTAGCAACTCAGGATATTAGTTATGTGCTAATATCTAGTAATTTTAAAATGCAGTTATATAAATAATAATTATCTAACGGGAGGAGTTCCAGCACAACTCTCCAACTTGGCAAATTTGGAAATCTTGTGAGTATTTCCTTTTGATAATTAGGAGTTTTGCTAATTCTTTGTATTTTCTACATTATAGTATCATCATTGGGCTATTTATCTATTGGTTTTTCCTATCTCAACCGTGAAATCAATTGCTCTGGTGATTGCAGGTACTTATCATACAACAAAATGTCTGGAGTTATACCAGCTGAACTCGCTAATATCCCAAGATTGATTTACTTGTAAGTTATATTTCATATCACTGCTGATTTTACTGGGGACTGGTTATTGGTCAAAGAATTACGTTTACTAGGATGGGAGTTTGGGAAGCATCAGTTAACCTTTTTTTTTCTTTGTTTTTTTTTTAATGAGGAATAGGCACAAAATATATGGTCTGGATTCTGCTTCTTGATATAATGAATTAAATCTCATTAAACATCAGGTCAATTAGAAAACCTTAACCTTGGACATGCATTTTACTGATTTCATTGACATCTTATTACCATTATTTATTGCTTCTAAGGTTCAGGACAAACCCTTGGATTTATATATTTAGGTTTATTCTAAGATCAAAGTTCGTGGGCAAAAGTAAGAGCTGAACTAGAGTCATTGCTGTAAAGCTATTATTGATCTTTTATTTTTATTATATGATGATAGTAGTTGAACCGAATTTATAGATGACAAAGTTTAATACAAAATTGGGTGGAATTAATGTAAGCAAGCAAAAAAAAAAAAGATGAAGAAAGACAATAAGGACTAGGAACTTTGGAACTTCACTTATAATTTTCAAAGTTCAACCTCAAAGAATTTTAATTAAATCTCATCACTCATTGAAGCAAGGAAATTTATAATCTCTCTTCTGTAAGGATTTATTATATAACATCTCCTTGTACGATGTGTTAACTCCTAATCTACTAAAGAAAAGACTTCCTGATTCACCAGGAGAAAGATATCTAAATACTTGGTTTATTTCAAATATTAAAAAAAAAGGGAGTTTATTTTACTCATAACTAAATATCTAACTTTCTAAAAACATATAAAAAACAAATCAATGTTTTAGCCTGACTGTAAAGCGGCAAAGCATTTCGGCTTTTAAACTAAATTCAATTTGAAATTCTTTAAGGCTATCTTCTACTTATTCTCTTCAAAACTTTGATAGTTTGATTGTTGGCAAATTATTTGACCTGGTCAAAGTGGCTCCCAAATTAAGGCTGTCTTTTTTTACCACTACAAATAAGATAATGGTACAATCGGCAGTCAGTGGAATTTCTTGCATTTGCATGTGCAAGCAAATGGAAAACCGTACGCCTCCATTGTGCTCTTCTTTGAAGCCGCCGGAGGAACTTGGATTTGATCTTAAGGCTAGCAGAAGTTAGTGTTACAAATACAAGTGTTTTTGTGGGTAGGGAGTCTAAATGAAACTCAAGTGGATGAATTTATGAACTTCATCTAAGTTACCCAGTTAATTTTCTGTTAGTAGTAATTTGACTTTGAAATTTTTGCTTGAAATATGTTATAGAACTCCACTTAATCTGGTTTCTCATATAGAATGAACATTACTTAGAATAACCAGTCTCCTATTATTGAAAGTCCAATTAAATTGAGCATGTCAAAACCATCATAGAGTGCAATAGCAAGCGATTACTTCAACAAAATAAACAATTCAAGCTGGGAACTTTGCTCATATAGTCTGGCATATTGCCAAGTAGCGTGTAATCTGAACACAAAGGGCTCATTATAATAAATTTAAATGACATTTAGGCACTGCCTGTTTGCCCTGTATCAGAATCCACTCACTCGATAGTGTATTTGAGACTCGGATCAATGTCTTCATTGGAATTTATATGATTATGCTAGGCAGGGCTTTTTAATTTAAAAGTGTTTGTTGTTATGTGTTTGACTGATTTCAGGTACTTGGACCACAACCAATTTACAGGGAGAATCCCTGATGCTTTTTACAAACACCCATTATTGAAAGAACTGTGAGTTTATTTTACCACTCAAAGCTAAAAAATTGCCAACTTTTGATGTCTATTTTAACTTCGGATTTTAAATTGATGTTAAATTCTGCAGGTACATTGAAGGTAATTCATTCAGGCCAGGTGTAAACTCAGTAGGTTTCCATAAAGTCCTTGAAGTTTCTGACACGGAATTTCTAGTTTAGTCAAGACCGCTATTCTTTATTCGTTCTCGAATTGTGGGTAAATGCCCTTTTGTTATCTGAACTGGAACATTTCTCTATCTGTGATCATCTTGTAAGTAGTTTTATTATAATTCTTTCTGGACACTGAAGATTGTACTTAGATCAACATGAAACAATATTAAAGTGGAAATAGAAATTCTCTTTCAAGTTTTCTTATGGCCTAGTTAAGAAAAATCAAAAGCTATTGTGCATTATTAATTGCTTATATTGGTCGGATTTCTGATCTGATAAAACTTTTACAAGATCTTATTGTCAACGTTACTCACTTTAGCAAACCCATAAATCATGAGAGTCTATGATACAACACTTGGGAGTTACGCCCAGCTTTTATATCAGTGACAGCAAATGCATATTACATTGCATTGAAAGTGTTACCCACAGTAAAATCAAAACACAAAATCCAGTTTGAAGCATTGCCCGTGACCAAAATGCTCTTTAACACACTTTCGGCTGTCGGTCGAGTGTTCACCTTTGGCACGATGTGTTCAGTGATGGTTAGGCAAGAAACAGCTGAACAATAATTAAATCCGTGGACAATAGAAAAACAACAAGCTTTCATAGCTCAGTTGGTTAGAGCACCCGTTTAGTAAGCGGGAGGTCTTGAGTTCAACTCTCAATGAAAGCATAATTCTATTTTTCCATACCAAATTTTTAATATTAAAAAAGTGTTATATAGGACTGCCAACCTTAAGTTTTTAAAATAAAAATGACTTATATAGGACATAGTATTTGTGATGATAACAATTAAATTTTTTAAAATAATTAGTGAGATACCCATGCACTCTCAAAGGGATTATTGAGATTAGTTTTCTACCCATACTTAGGGTCCGTTTGGTTTAAACTCTGGAATCGGAATCGGAATGACTATTCATTTCTCCTGTTTGGTTCAATATAGAATCGGAATCGATTCCTGTAAAAGTTGTTTGGATTATAAAAACTCCGGAATTGGAATTAATATCAAAATTTTAAATTACTCATTGTAAAAACATATAAAATAATAATAATAATAAATATATATAATTGTTA
>JANKKB010029743.1:0-29601 GCA_026225775.1 Bursera palmeri | reverse complement strand
TCCCTGTGGATTCGATACCTAAAGCTATACTACAACAACCGTTTAGCCGAAGGTAAATTTTGAACGTGATCAGTAGGCCAACACAATGAGCCTCAACGGTCTTGATATGTGTTACCTGATGTGGAGACTGGAGTATTGCAGATCCTCGTTTTGATACATATGAAGGCTGGTAATGGTTAGGCAACTTATTGGAATTGCTATGGACAATAAGAAAGTGGTGAAGTTAGAAGAGGGAAATATAAAGAATAATAGAGAAATCAGAATAAAGGTAAGGTCTTTCAAACTTCTTAGGCTCTCCATAAATCGGACCTTTTGAGCTGGGATCACAGAAAAAAAAGGAGTTTCCCTTCCCTTATCTCATACTTTAAGGATTTATTTCCAAATGTCTTCAACAACAGAACACTGTCAACGGAGTAGCAAAGCCTGAATGATTTCCATCTTTTTATGTACGGGGAATCACATTAAGCACTACTGTTTCATGCATTAAAATAAAAACTAGGAAAAGAAAGATGGGTAATACCAGTGATACGTGTGTTGTAAGATTGAATGAAAGTCTTCCTCCAACCGAAGTGATGATTTTGGTAAAAATGCAGCAGAAAGAACAGAAAATTACTAGTTGAGTTAACCAGCAATCATAGTTCCAGCAGCTTCATCAGTAATAATATCAAGAAGAAAAGACTGCTCAACACCACCAGGTCCACCACCAATCATCAGTCATAATATCAAGAAGAAAAGACTGCTCAACACCACCATCAATGATAGGAGTGCTGACGCCTTGTGCAGCAATTCATCTTGGGAACATACCATGCTCAGTCTTTTTCTTAACTCCTTTAGTACCAAACTATGATCTTCTCGGTTTTCAAGAATCCCTGCAACGTCTGGTTAACAATATCAGCTTCTCAGCACCCAAAGCACACCAGCTTCTTTAAAAGAAAAATTTTCTATTAAGTCTGGGCAGGACCGCAGGACTTCCTGACTCCATGTTTTTGTTCTTGGAGATTTTAACCAACGACAAATGGCCATTTGCTATACTTGGTCCACATGTCTTTTTTCCTCTCATTATGCATTCCGATGAATTAATATCATTCGATATAACATTCATTTGAATAAATAACTTAAAAGGTAAAAACTTGATATATCAATACTTTAATTTGGTAGCATAATTCTTACGATTTACAACCAATTAAAGATGTTTGGTCGAAAGGGTGTTATTTTCCGTTTTATTTTTTACTAACATTGAAGCAGCAGCTTAGCATAGCTGAAGCATCCCCGAATCCCCAATATGAGGCCATAATGATTCAGCCCAGCCTAGCCTACTTCATTATCCTATCTTCCAAAACCCATCCAAGACCTTTGATTCGAAAACCACCCGATAGCTTCCCCCCATAACATAACGGAATTAGAATTGGAGTTGGATGCAGGAGCTTTGCTTCCACATCCTCCTTGCCCACATCTCGCAAACCAATTTAGGTTATGTGCCCTACGGATCGAGGAAAGAGAGAAGAGTAAAAACATAAACACTTGCTTGCACCATTTTTCTTTGAAAACTGACCACATAACCAAAATCTCTCTCTCATATATATAAATCTAAACCCAGAGAAAGATACAAAGTGAGCTAAAAAACATGAAAAATTATCCCATTCTCTGGACTACTACTGTTACTGTGATTACAAACTTAAATATAATCTATTATATTATATGTTAATGCTGCTGCTGTGTAAAATTAGAAGCCAACAAAATTCTCCTCATCCCCGCTACTGAGTGATTCAACCACCTGACTGTCATCATCCTCATCACCCTCAGTTACAATCTCCAGTATCCCAGCTCCATCGTCAAAGTCTACATCATCCATGATAAAATCTCCATCTTCATCATCGTCAAGCTCACTCACACTATCATCATCAGTATTGCTCAAATCATCAGCATCACTATCACCATCTCCATCTAGATCAGGACCTAGTAAAGGGTCAACATCAGCATCATCATCATCCTCATCTTCCTCATCACTCTCAGCATCATCAGGATCAGAATCATCATCGGTTGGCCTTCGGCGACCGATTTCATAAATCCTAGCAGATGAAAACATCTCATCTTGGTCATCCATTGTAATCAATCCAACAAATGAATCAGTTGACTCTGTTGCAAAGTCAAGCACGCAACGATCAACCGGTATGGTGGCTATGTCAGAGTAGTTGATGGCATCAACGGTACGAAAAGCAGCAAACATAGGGTGCTTAACCCGACGGGTGTGGACTGCTGACATGACATCCTCCAGATTTCTCCTCAGAATTGCATAAATTACATCCCCGCGTGCATTGAATGTTATGGTCGTTTGGTCTAAGGATGGTACACTTCGGAGGAGCCTAAACTTCCGCAGATCCCAGACCTCAGAGTTTATGATAACCTGTTGAAAGAAACATTTTCCACAAAAAGATTAACGAAGATTGGAGGCAAACAAACATAAAACCGTAATGATGGGCTTAAAAAACTGTTAAAAAATCCTGAAACTATAAGGTCTGTACTTACAATATTTTTAATGACAAAATCAGTAATAACAAAGGTTAAGGAGAATACTTTATAATAACGATTTCTACAAGCCATTTTTATTGACTACAAAACCTTCCTATAAAAACATACTAGAGTAATCAATTATAGTATCAGCAAGGTTCTATTTACCTCATTCCCAGCAGGATGAAAACCACCACCCCCATAATCGGTGAACTGATCAAAACGATGGACAGGGACAGAATTCCGCCGGTCCCATAAAACTCCATTCCAAAGAAGCATTGTGTCTGAAGGACTGAAGTGTATCTGTGAATATGCATGCCCCCGACCAGTGGAATTGGCAGATGTATCGGAGAGTTTCAACTCCAAACGGCAGGTTTGAATATCATAAAGGAGAATTCCTCGTTGGGAGGCCTCTGTGGGCAAGGCCGCAAATATGTTGCCAGAATTGCTAAATCTTGCTGCCTTGCACCCTTCAAACGAGTGCATTGGCCCACCTGAGACTGAGGAGGCATCCCACAAACGGACATCTTGGGAGCTTGAAGAGAGCAAAAGCTGGGTCTCACCTGAAAGATGTGACTGAACAAGTGTCAAAGGACCTTGATGGTTTGTGCAGCTTTCCAACGCATTGCCGTTGGTGGCGTCAAAAATTTTGAGCTCCTTAGAGTGGCTTCCAACCGCAATATGAGAGGAGTCCCCAAGAAAAGTAATGCATGTCAAAAGGGCACCAGCATCATCCCGGCATGTTCGCAATGGCCTAAATCTGCTGTAAACAAACTGACGATCTCTACGATTTCTGTGGATTCCACTGTACATACTCTTGAACTCACGCATACCAAGCCGGGCTGTTACATTTGATGGAGCATCAAGGCTCCGCTTAGGTTCAGGACAAACATGTGGGTGTAAGAGAGAAAGTGGTGGAAGAGTGGTTATAGGAGCTGGGCATTGGCGATGCTGATGCTTTAAATATTGAACGACAAGAGAGTCTAGGGTCAGTCGCTCCAAATTGCTGGATGGGGGATCATTTAGAAGCCCAAGTTGAGAAGAGGATGTCAATTGACCCACATGGTAACTACCATATTGGTTGTCATCCAAACAATCTGCTAAATTGCCTGGAGTTGATCTACCATGTTGATCCCTCATATTAGAACATGGTGTGGAAAATCCCTGAACATCATTTAGAAGACTGCTCTTACGGAGAGTATTTGGTGTAGGACAAACAGGAGACCGAAGCCCATAATCACTGGTATTGAGTCGCTTTCCTGATAATGTCAATCCCGTATCCTTTAACTCAGATAATTTTCGTTTCATTGGCAATAGAATTGGAGTCTTACATTGAGACTCTGTATCAAGACTAGTTTTTGAAACAGATTCAGGTGGATTTTCTAATGTGCTTGGAGACGCAGAAAACTGTTTAGAACTACCGAAAACTTTCCTAACTGCTGGTGTCTGGGAATCATTAGATTGGTGCTGATTTCTTGACTGTAAACCAAAAGAAGGCGAAAAAACCAGCTGCTTCTTCTTTGAAGACACATTTGAATCACACTTCAAGCTGACATCCTCCTCACGTGCAGTAAATTTTAATTTATCAGAGAGAAATCCAGAAGGACTACGACCAGAAGGCCACTGAAGTTGTATTGACGAGGTCTCCTGCATGGAGGCTTGGTGTGCAAGAGACGCTGGGGCTGCCAAGGAGGGCAAAGGTGTCAACTGAGCCTCCTTCAGTAGTGTGGCAGCAGTTCCAGTCAAACCAGATGCCTGAAGGTGTTCATGCATAAGGAGAAGAAGTTCCCTGAAGTTTTCATACAAGTTCAAAAACAGAATGTCAAAATAAAATTAATAAATAATCAGAGGGACTAAAGGACAAGAAACACTAAAGGAAGTGTTTCTTAGGAATAAGAAAAGGATACCTAGAATGGTATGTGATAGGAGTGGCAGCAGCTATTGCTGCTCTTTCAATGCGCCTTAGAGTTGGGGTAGCAGCATCTGTAGCTGCTAGTGTACTTGCACGCCCTGAGTTTGTTACAACCTATAATATATATAAATGATTCAACATAAATTTTCAATCCTTCTATTAAATGAAAACAAAGAATTAAAAGAAGAGGCGATTCTCAAAAACCTTCAGACCTTCTATAGCGAGTTCAAAAAGATAAACTATTTGTCTTGCTCATTAAATATAAAGATAAATAGATGCTTACCCCAATAAGCTCAATTGCCACCTGAGAAAGTTCAGCCTGCCACCTGCCTTGTTCAGTTCCAGACATTTGGCCACCCGAATCTCGAATCAATTCTGATAGTTTTTTCCCTACCTAGAAAACCGAGTTGAACTTAGCAGTGCAAATGATGTTACAAAATGACCTAGACCAAAAGCTTAGGGCCCACTAAATTTGTCCTTTCACACTCACCCTCACGTGTAACATGGACTAAGTGGTATACAAGCCAAACAGTCCAAGCCAAGTCCAGAGCCAAATATATGCAAGCAAACAAATAACAAATGCAAATACGCACACGAGAGGGCCCGAACTCAGGATCTTCTACTCTGAGACCCATGTTAAGGAACCACCTAGAGCGAAAGCTTAAACTATCTGTTAGGGCCCAACAATAGTACTAAACTTGTCTTCTCACAAATGACACATCATAAATGCTGAAAATATAACAAATGACAACGATATCTATAAAATGAAAACTAAAATAGGAAAAGATGATTGTAGCCGTAGCATATTTGCACTAGGTTCTAAAACAAATAAACCACAAGACCCAAAAACAATGTAATGGAAGGAAATAGTTTTCCTTATCTTAAATTTTCCATTAAGACCCTTGAATGAAACATCCATATATATATATATATATATATATATGAAAAGTGATAAAAGATGGTGCTAACGTACCACGTTTCTGCACCGGTTTAGCAAACAATTTCTTTCTCTTAACAGGGGCTGAAGAAATGCAAGATCATAAATAAATTTGATCCCAATGATGGAGAGAGTGACAATCCTAATCCACCCTGATAAATTTTGTGTCGTGCACAATGCATCTAATCATAAGTGTTCCCCTTTTTTTATTAAAGGATTATTTTTATTTCCGTATACAACCATAACACTTTCATAATTGCTATAAATATTTAATATTCCATACAGTACTAAAATTCAAAAGCCATACACCTAAAGAATGCAACATAATCTTTTCTTTGTTTAAGAAATTAACTAAATGTATTATATAGGAGTTGTTTACCTGAAGCTTAGTCAATATGTGCGCAATTGTATCATCCCTGGCCAAGCCAAGCAAGACTCGGCATGCAAGAGCACGTAGACAGTCTAAGGCAGCAGGCGGAGAATATATGCGTGGTTGCAGGAGATGTAGAAGAACTTTTATACCATTGTTGGCACGGACTGCCTCTCTTGCTTGACGATATCCTTGTTCAAGTTGTGTGGCAAGACCAGCACAACCTGCTCCAGCACCTAAAGATATTCTGCGATCTCCAACCAATCCTGATGTCGGCATGGAAAAAGGTGTCTGAGAAGTGCCATTGATGGACTGTGTGCTTGTTGCAGTGCCTCTATCAAGCACACTAGATTCCCCATTCCGTTCCCTTAAGTCATGACTTGGTACGTAAACAGCTCTATCTGAGATATTACGTTCTGCATTCCTATCTCTAGGTTCCATAAAAGGACCATTTGAGGTTTGGCCAGAAACAGACAGCTGACCTTGTGCAAGCAGAGGTGGTTTATTGCTGATTGAAGGCGGAGGGCAAACAAGATTGATTAACACATTCAATGCTGGCTGTATAATCTGAAAAATATATGTAAACTTTCAAAATGAGGCCAACAGTTATTGATAACATAGATACCATTGCACATCAAGAGTCTGCTTCCATCATTCTCCAGAAGTAATCATTATAACTTAAGAACCAATCACAAAAACAGCAACAATACCAATAAGAGAAATGTCTACAGAAAAATTTTACCTCAGGGTCCACATAGTTACTAGTAACATTTGCTGCATCCAAAATTACCGCTATACCAGCATGATTATTACTCAGTGTGGCATTTACAATCATCTTACGGCTGTTAGGTACCAGTGTAACAATGTGCAGAACACCCAATGCATACTGCAGCAAGTCATGTAAATAACGCTCAACAGGAGGGGCCTAAACATAGGAAGAAAGGACAACTGTTTAGTGAGAAAGCAATTTATAAAGGATAAAAGAATGTGCAGATTCAACACACCATACCTGACACAATTCTAGCATGGTAATATGTCCATTAAGGCATAAGAACCGGTCAACCGCAGGCCAACGAGTCCTCACAAATGCAGGGCCCAGCTTCCGATCCTTCTGTAACTGCAAAAAAACTGCATCCATAGCTTCATTACTGATGTCAAGTGGCTTGTATGCGGCCCTTACATTTGGAATTCGAGCTGCACTTCGGTTACTTTTATTAGGACGAATAGATTCAACAAGTAAAAGGAGATGTGCTCTGAAATATTGCCGCAAAGCAACACTAGTGTGGTATGCTAGCTGCTTCTCTGAGGATGTCAGCACTTCTGGAGGTGATCGATCATTACGAAGAGATGTTGAACCTGGAAGGCCTAAAGACCCAGAATTAACCCCAGATCTTACAGAGGCAGCATCATTTAAAAGGCCCAGTAATTTCTGTAAGCCATCCTGAGCATCAAAAGCATCAATAACTGCTCTGAAAACAAATGCAGCGGCAAAAAATAAGGCTGCATTTTTTCTGGCTTGATCCTGGTTGCACTCAAGAAGGTAGATAGCTAACTCAACCACCTGGTGGACAACATCAGAAGGAAGCGCACATACACGTTCCATTATCCCCTGAGACAAATGTTCAAATGTAAGTAAGAACTCCCAGTAAAAACTAG
Organism: Bursera palmeri; assembly: GCA_026225775.1. Lineage (NCBI taxonomy): Eukaryota > Viridiplantae > Streptophyta > Magnoliopsida > Sapindales > Burseraceae > Bursera > Bursera palmeri. Next base: position 22,218 of record JANKKB010029743.1, on the reverse strand, counting down.
ATATATATGAGTAAGAGCATAACTTCTTACACTCAGAAGACTACAGGTCATTACCTGAAGAGAACCTATAGTAAATAAACAAGAGGAAAGGCCAAAGAAAGTTTGATCGACTCTTGGCAAAGCAAGCAACTTTTGCACGCCACCTCGATCCACAAACAATGCAGCAAATTTCCGGTGAGCAGCCAAAGAACAAATTAGCTTCATCACATCAGGCAAAATCTTTATACCCTTTGATACTTCTTCAGATTTGCAACTTCGTTGCAATAGTGCAAGACTGACATCCACTCCCTTTTCATGTAGCACAGGACCAAGAACTTCTACATATTCACCTAATGTCTCAAGGCTCTGAATGCAGTATTTTTCTCTCAACTGTGCTAGGGATTCAACATCAGGGATGAAATAGCCTTCAACATCCTCATTTGCCTCTGCTTCCAAGACACTTGAACTCACTGAATCAGCATTTGTGCTACTAGAGTTCCTGCCACCAACCCATAAGCGTATTTTAGCCCTAGCCTAACCAGAACATGTTGGACCTAGAGGAAATAACACTATCATTTTTACCAAACTAAAATCTGTCAATCAAGTATATGTGCTTTGATATAAAATTACCAACCTTGAAACTTCAATTGAATTAGCAGCATCAACAACAGTAGATGCAGCTCGAGAAGCAGCCAAAACGGCAGCTTCTTCATCATTGCTCACTTTAAATTCCTGATTATAGAAGGTGGCAAAAATATAAAAAAAAAAAAAAAAAAAAAAAGAAGTGAAATAAGTCAGGTGAGAAATTTAAACAGGAAGTTTAANCAAAAAAAAAAAAAAAAAAAAAAAGAAGTGAAATAAGTCAGGTGAGAAATTTAAACAGGAAGTTTAAATTACAAACGAAACTAGATACTTTGAAGAATATAGAAATAAAATAACAATGCATACCTCTAAAGCTGCACTTTTGACAACTTCGGCAGCAGCATCACCAGCTGCTTTGATGGCTTCTAGAGGAGCATTTGCTGCTCTAGCTTCAGCTTCAGCAGCTCCAACCGCTTTCTTTACCAAATGTGAGATGTCTTTGCTTCCAACTCTGCATTCCTTGAAGCAGTCATCACTATCCTCTCTCTCCACAATCAAACCATCAGAATTGATCTTTCCTGAACTCTTCCTTGCATCTGGTAGTTTTTTCACATCTAAAATTTTAGAAAAACTCTTATCTCTTATACCCCGTCCTGGTCCAAAACGACTACCGGAACCTGGCGATGTCAAAACTTGTTCATTCTCCACTGCACCTTCATTAATCCTTCCCTTCGCCCTGGACCTTGCCGACCCACGGATTGCCCTACGCCTTGAGTCATCTCGTCCACCTTCATCAAAATCCCCAATTTTTGTCTTCCCCTCACGTGCATCTCGACTGTACAATCTGTCCTCACCATCATTATTTACCTCATATACATCAACCCCCTCTGCCGACCCATCAGCTGGTTCTCCATCATCAATCCTGAGCTCTTCTCCACATGTCTGCCAATCAATATTCCTGTCCTGATCCCTTTCAACATCTTCATCATCTAAACATCGCTCATCAGTTGTTCTTGGATCCTCAGGATGAGCATTCTCCAGAACCTGTCGGACCCTTCCCCTACCTTCTTCTCTACCCCTTAAGGAAGTAGCACCAGATGCATTCTTACCCTCAGTTAAATGGCTAGTATCTTTTTGAGTTGCACTTGTCTCTCCAAGGACACGTATGCGAAGATAACGCATAAACCTTGCGCACAAGCCAGACATCAATACATCTTCGAGCACTTGGCCACCACTACCATCAATCAAACCAAGTAATAATCAAATATTAAACGACTAATCATATACAAATATAACTAAATTCAGGAAAATTAACATCAAAATATAAGCATACTTTGACAAACACACAGAAAGAAGTCCAGTTGAATAAGCTATCAACATTTCAGAATCTGAAGCTTCCTTTTTCCCCACTTCATGCTTTGAGTTACGATCTTCGGCGGAATATCGGTCGTCCATTACCCAACTTTTTATTTTCTCCAAAACGGGTTCTTCAAAAACATGAGGATACTGTATAGAATTTATAGGTCACGAAGCAGATTAAAACCGCAATAAAGCTGAAAAGAATATAAAATTTTAAAGAAATCATTTTTTTCTTTTTGGGCGCGGGGGGAGAGAGAGAGATAGAGGTTCTTACTATCCAAGTGCCTGAACAACTTAGTAGAAGGCGTGCGGCAGCTGCCTGGACGGAGCTTGAATATCTAGTTTCAGACAGAAACTTTGATGATATCAATTCAAAGAAATCATCATTCTCCTGAGAAGGATGCAAAAGGAAATATCTGGAATCAATACTAGGGCAAAAGAAATGCTTGATGGTGGACATAAATATTAAGAACAAGTTAACAAAAAGAGAGGAAAGAATTGACAGAAGTAAAGTGCAAAAGGCAAAGTTAGTTTAGTTACCCGAACTAAATTGCCAAGGCGTCCAACGTTATGAGAAGCACGTGCATTATTGGAGGAATGACCACTATCTTCCAAGAATCTGCAGTTAACGTGGATAAACGTAAACAACAATTGTATCATTCATATGAATGATGGAGGCAGGCGGGAAGGGGTCAGAATTCTAAAAGACGGAATGAGTGCACAGCATTCGCATAGCATACATAAGATAAGATGATCATAATTGAAAGAGAGGAACGAAGGCATAGGCATACATACTTAGATTCTTCGACCTCTAAGAGAGAAGAAAGTGCGTGGAGAAGGGTGGGATTAGGGTTATCAGAAGAAGAAATAATATTTTCCATGAGTCTCTGTGCTTTTGCCATCAACTCTTCCTCTTCCTTCTTCGTTTCTTCTTCAAGAGGAGGAGGAGGACCTTCACTTTGCCCTTGCCCTTGCCCTTGCCCTGGGTCTTGGCTCGATGACGCTTCCGCTTCCATTAATATCTATTTAGTAGGAAGATTATTTTATATCAATCAATCTTACTCTTCTCTCAATCCAATCTAATCCAATCCACCAAGTGCAAATTGGTTTGCTTCCTTGCTTTCTTTCAGTTTTAGTTAGGGTGTTTCAGAGAGAGACTATTATTAGGGAAAACAAGAAAGCAGAACTGTTCGGGTTTGTGTTGTTTTTATATGAATATGATGAGAAGAAGAGTCCTTCTTTCTTCTTTCTTCACCAAATTACAAATGGATCCGAAGCTTCCCGAATAACCCGAACCCTACTTTTATTATACGCGCTTCGAAGCAATAATACATACCCGTCCATACTGGCCCGACCCGACCTGACCCTTTTGTTTTTTTTTTTTTTTTAAGAAAAAAAAATTCTCCTAACTTGTGTCAGACGGTCAGTGTGCTCTATACTTATCTTTTTTTTATGTAAAATTAAATTAAAAATGGAAAAGGAGGCAATAGAATCGGAGAAGAAACAGATACGAGTTTTAGATGATCCCGATCCTGCACAAGCCCAAGTCAACAACTGGATCGAGTACAGCTTCAAAATTATTTCTTTCTTGTGCGTGAGCATTAGCTTGATGATTGATTAAGATAATTTATTTATATAATTATAGGGTCCAAGATGAGCTCAAAAAGAGACTGATAACGGAGGACGATTTTACTTGGAAATTACCCACCCCCACCTCTAGCGAAACCAAAGGAGAAAAGGCGCCTCTTTTGAAGTATGTGGGTGGGGTTGATATAAGCTTCTCAAAGGAAAACCTTTCTATTGCCTGCGGCTGTCTCGTCGTTTTGGACCTGCAAACTCTGCAAATAGTTTACGAGGACTACTCTTTCTTCAATCTCCAAGTCCCTTATGTTCCTGGTTTCCTTGCCTTTCGTGAGGTTAGAGTAGACATCACGTCACGTCCTTTTTCATTTTTATTCGCTATAAATAAATTTTTTTCTTTTCTTCATTTCAGGCCCCGGTTCTTTTACAGCTTCTGGATAACATGAAAAAAAATTCTAATCCCTACTATCCACAGGTGACCCTTCGCTTCTCATTCTTAAATACCTTTCTTGTTATGCTATATATACATCATAAGAATTTCTTCTTTACATTATCAACATTCAACAGATATTGATGGTTGATGGCAATGGATTACTCCATCCTCGAGGCAACGGCAACTCCCTTACCAACTAGAAATAAATAAATAAATGTTTACTTGATTTCTGGGCTGATATTATAATTATGTTCAAACTCAGTTACATTTATCAAGTATGGTTTTTCACATTGATTGATCATTGGATACAACCAAAGAATAATAACTCATCAAGTTTCTTGTGCAGGTTTTGGCTTGGCCTGTCATCTAGGTATTCTGGCTGATCTACCTACAATTGGGATAGGAAAGAATGTGAGTTCTGACAGACCAACTCTTCTTCTGTAAAGAAGCAAAGTTCAAGAATTTTTATTTTGTTGATCAGTATCAATATATTGAAAAACAACAACTTTTCATCGTGCTGCACAGTACAGATTGCTCTGAGTTTTCTTTTTCATTATTATATGGGAAACCAACTTACTTGTTCCTAATCTCAATTGGATATGTACAACTTTAATTCGTAAAACTTTATGCATGCATGTTATTTATTTTACATGAAATCATAAAAAGTTTCTAATTTTGATATATTTCAGCTGCACCATATAGATGGTCTTAGTCATTCTGGGGTAAGGCAACTTCTTGAAGCAAAAGAAAGTAGTTCTCGAGATATTATTACTTTGACTGGAGGCTCTGGATTCATATGGGGAGTGGTAAGCGAGTTAGTTTGAGATTTTGTTCGCAATATTTGAAATCCCTGATTAGCATTACAAACTCTGTTTCTTTGCTTCTCTTTGGGCCTCTATTTCAAAGGAATTTCATGATACATTGCTTCTTTGTCTCTGTGGTAACACTTTTAACATGTTTCTTATTGTTAAAGGCAGTATTTTAAAAGGCGCTAGGGGCTCCTAGGGCGGCAGCACGGGGCCTAGCGCCTAGGGGGAATAAGCGGGGCATAGGTGGTGCTTAGAAACTAGGTTAAAGGTTAAAGGTTTGGGGGTTAAGATGAACTTATAGAAGGTTTGGGGGTTAAAGGTAAAAATTAAATGTTTAGGGTTTTAATTTTTAAAAAATTATAGAAGGCCCAAAACGATGTCATTATGGGTGTTTCATTTAAATAAAAAAAAAAATCCTAACAATTGAATCGCCCAGCCACTACTGCCCTGCGCCTTCCCCCGCCCACCCCCGCCTACCCCTGCCTAGTCGCCGACCAGCATCACCTAATTTGCCGGCTGCCTAAACTCGACTCATATCCCCTTTTTTGGGGGCCATCCCGCCACCTAGGGACTAGACTCCAACAGCCACCTTTTAGAACACTAGTTAAAGGGCTTAAATACTAAAATTAAGTTTACATTTACAATCATAAGCTTTTGTAAAAGTGATAAACTTAACATGAGTTACATTTGATCCAACGGTCGCATGTTTCAATCTTTTCGTGTTATTTTTACCCATTTATAAGATCTTTTAAGATATATGAGGCTCATTCTGGTCCATCTTTCAAGTTCACTTAAGGAGGTGTATTAGAGATTCAAATATCTAAGTTAAACTCATGCCTACAAGTTACTTATCACATCTAAATAAGGAGGATGTAAGCTTTATTAGGGATACTGTATACCCACAACCACATGTTGTATGATAAATTTGTTGACAACCCACATTTTTCTTTATTAGGTGTTCATATTTGCTAAGATTCTTCCTTCAAGCGCATCATTAATATTTTTTTTTTCATTAAAGCTAGGGAAAACGGGTATTCTATTGTTATTTAAGACTTGTCATCTTGTTGGATTGTCATATTTGAACATGGTTGAGCTCTTGGGTAGAAGCCTTAGGCCCTTAGCCAGTATGTTTGTGTCCCTCCTGAAATGTTGGCTTAACTGTACATCTTGTTTTCTTAGCTTCGAAGATTGTTTTACTTTTCTTCTTGTTTGGGGCAGGCAATGAGATCAAATCCAGATGCATTAAAGCCAATATTTATTTCAGTTGGTCACCGCATATCACTTGATACTGCAGTGATGATAGTTAAAATGACTTGCAAGCATCGTGTGCCAGAACCTATCCGGCAGGTCAAGATCCAGTACCTTCACCATAAGTTTAATTTATGGAAAATTTGCTGTAATTGGTACTTCTCTTGAAAAATATTTCTGCAGATTAATACATTTCTCTTGTATTTCCCAAGAAAAATAAATCTAGAAAGAACACTGTGCATGATTTCAATTTCTTCTTTCTGGGAAACAAAGAACTTCATTACATTAAACAATCTACAAAGCTGGACAAGACTTTTGGCAAAGAAACAGAAGGTCTCCTTTCCGAACCAGGTCATTTGTGTTGATTATTTTTGGCACAACGGTCCATGCAAACACATTCACTTTGCTAGGGACTTTTGCTTTCCAAATCACTCTAGAGGATTAAAAAATTGGAATTTTAGGATTTATCGACAAGGCTATTGGAAAAGGATTTTGTGGAAAGTTTTACACACTTATCAGGAAGCCAGATTCGACCATCTTCCCTCTCCTCATGCTGAAGAACACTCTCTAACTACTGAAGAGGTCAGTACATTGAAGAGTCTATTTGTCACTAGATTCTAAAATATTTAAGGTTCCACACATTGAGAAGAATAGGCATCCTTGATGTATCAATAGATAGACTACACCCAGTGAATATTCTATATAGCCAAGAAAGGGCTGCCTTGTCGTCCTTCTGCCTTCCAAGAATCTCTCTTTTTTTTCTTTTTTTCTTTTTCATTACTAATCACCAATTTCACATTAGACAAAAACTTGGTATTACCTTGAGAAATATTCCACCAATCTAGCCTCCTATCCACCTTCTCTGTAATGGGATGCCGAAAGATTGCAGCTCAACAATTCTTTCCAAGAGGTAATCCAAGTTATTTCAAAGGCTAACCTCCCAGTTCCAGAAGCTACAATATTAACTAGTTTTGATTCTCCTTATTGACCCTAGAGAGAACACTTTCTGGAAATTCACTTTCAATCAACAAGTGAGATAATCAGTGTATTCTTTTTCTATAGGTACTATTTTGAATAATGAATGGATTCCTTAGTTTATCTGAAGGCTGGAGGGTGATACATGGTTTGACGAGAATGTCTCTGACAATTCTTTGTGTCATCTTGCCTGTTAGCAGTTGTTATTATTAGCTTTGAACAACTAAACATTAGTAGCTTATTCTTTCTTTGATTTGCCTGTTGTATTTGTGAGATATTGATAATTAACTCTAGATTTTGCTTTTTAATATTTTACGTATAGGCTGACATTAGATCCCGAGACTATCTGCAAAAGCACCCGATGGGACATCAGAATGGTGCAACAGGTTGAACATGGTAGAGGGTTTGCGTTGTTCTGTTTTTTTTCCATTCCTTTAAGTCTCTTTTATTGTTTATCTTTCATTCTTTCATTTAATATTGAAAAATGAATGAAGAAGAAACCAGGAATGTTGCATTCTACTTGCAAATATTAAGTGTGGACTAAATTTCTCATTTATTTGAACAAATTACAATTATGAAATGAGTAACATTTCTTAAATTATGTTATTGGCAAAGTTTGTGCGTTAAGCCCTTAGTTAGTAATGCAAGTTAGGATGGCGATGGAGCTACATATATTTATAAAATTTTACAAGTACAAATGTATGACAACGTCTTTAGGAATTTAAATATGATGCCCGTTTTATGAACTTCCACTTATACGTTTGTCAGCTCAGTTCTTTATATGAAGAAATAATAATAATAAAAATAAAATAACAATAATATTCAATGTATGTTAAACAAAAAAATTAACGACAACAACACTAAACCAACAGGCTCTCTTACAGAAACAACTCTCGTGCCTCTGCCACTTGTAGCACGCGTTTGGATCATGATCCTGAATTGACAATCCCCAACGGATGGGTTGGTGGTGGTCAGGGTGGAAAGATTTGGGAACTTGCAGGCACTATCAAGTTGATCTTCCTTCTGGTAGTAACTGTTAAATGCATAGGAGATGTTCCCACGAGCGTCCAAGTTTTCACAAGAAGTTCCATATCCAAGACTCGTGCAATCAGCATTTGCACAAGCGTAACTCACACTAGGTGCAACTTGTGGGTCATCAAGGCTGGCGGATGGTGACATGATACACCATTTCTGGGCAAGGTAATGTACGCCCTTTGCTGCTACCAAACCGTTGGAGGCTGATGTTCCAAGGTTAAGCTGGTATTTAGGCTGCCCATCAAAGAAAAATAAACCCCAATGGCGTTCAAAATTGCCTGGCTGAATGCTTTTGGCATCTTCATCTATGAGGCTAAACAAGTAAGCTTCCAAGGAACCGGATCTCATTGGTGTCCCCTGTCCTGCACTGAAGCGCGACATAAACCCTTGGTTGAAGCGTTGGGCATTCTTGGGATTTGCATTTTTGTCTCCGTCAGTTGGCCATCCAATCTCTCCAACAATTACGGACAAGTTACCATATCCATTTTTCTGTAAGGCCCACACAAGCGTATCGTAGTTTGCCTCAAACACATTTTGATAAATTCTTCCACCATCATTTATTGGAGAAGAATTGTTATCGAAGAAGGCGAAGTCAATGGGGAAATTGGGGTCGTCGTAGAGGCTTATGAAAGGGTAGATGTTGACAGTAAATGGAGCTCCATTGTCGCTTAAAAACTTAACAATCTCCAGCATGAGATCACGAATGTCCTGACGGAAGTCACCGTCAGAAGGTAGATTTGTCGAACTTTGGTAAACATCAGCGTTGAGGGGGACAGTGACTTTTACCCGTGTGCTCAAACCAGCCTTTATAATAGCTGCCTGAATGTTTTGAAGGGCGGGTAGAGTTGTATCAAGGAAGCTTCCATTGAAAGTTGAGAGAAATGGTTCATTCCCAACAGCGACGTACCTTCAAATTAAACAAGTCATAAATAGTCGATCTGAATAACAAAGAGGATGAATAACAGGACCTCATATATAATCTTCCTTGCACTGCAAAGTCATAGTATACTTAAATGAACAAAATATAAATGGATAAAATCTAAACTCCAGTTCACAATCACGGATGATGACCACTGAAAGAGGTACCAATCATACATCAATCCCCTTAATTTTTCCACCGAATTTCTTGTGCATTATGCATCCATAAATAGAACCAGATGGACATGGAACTCAGTGTTCCCTACCTAACTCAACGATAGCATAACATAACATAAGGCTGAATTCAGTTCACAAAGAGATTGGAATTCAGTTTACCTGATGTCTACAGAATTGGATGAGACATGGGAAGAAACGTTGGTCGCCACCCAATTTTCTGCTGCTTGCACACTATTGGCAAGAGTAAAGAGCATGTCATTGGGAATACCCACCATGACTTGAAGCCCAGAGCTAGCAAGTGCATTCAAAGTTGCTGAATCTGCATCGAATAGCTTAACCTTGTCAAACCCGTTATCTTTAAGCATCCTTACCACCGTCGAATGCGGCAAAGGGTGTGTTGCCTGTGTTCCCCAATTAACTCCAATTCCACTCACACTCGCAGGATCCATCAGCACAGCATAAGTGAACAAGAAACCAACTAGAATCCTATGACAATCCACTTGTTTCGATGATAACCCCATATGTTTTATGCTAATTTTGATTGCATCCGTTGATTATCAAAAGTTAGAAGCTTTCTTCCAAGACATGGATTATACTGCAAACAAGCAACAAAAATAGACGGTTTTGCTTGCTTAAGCAAGGAAATAAGACAATAAAGTAAGATTAAGGGAATAGTGCAGAGCACAAGTATACACACAGCTAAGGACAAAAGAGAGGAATTCTTACTAAATTTTAAGAGTGCAAGCGTTGAAAGCCCTGAGACAGCTATGGCTAAGACTGGTGAAGACGGCAAGGCATTATTTGGTAACCAGATAGACAGGTTCCAGAACACGTCGGTTATTTTAATTGTTCTCTGCTTACGCAAGTAAACTAGAATAAAGCTTTTCTAATGGCTCATGGGGTCACTTACTTGCACACGTTGAGAGGGATTGATTGGACTATTGAACCCGAACTGTGACCCACTAAATATTTATATACGAAGAGCAATTTGTATTTGTTTTGTTTATTAAGAAGGAGAATAATAGAAGAATACCAAATGGCATTGCCAGTTATAGTTCCACTTCTCGAGTTGAGTTCTGATTTGGATGGAGAAAGGTCAGGGCGGGCTCACCTGACGTACTGGGCCTAGCATCAACTAACTCTAAGCCTTAAAAGAGGTAGAATATGACTATACAATTAATTTCCTTCTTTAAATAGCTAGCATTTCGCTAGGTGATTCTCATTCTGGTTGTAGGACGCCTTCTAATATACGCTTACCTTGGATCCAAAAACAATTTTCAAATGAAAAAGACATTGTAAATGTGAACACAGAGAAAAAGGAAAAAAAGGATTTCTATTATCCACGGACTAGGCATTGGAAATCATGAAAATGACAGGGTGACGTGAAATTATTTCGCCGACTACTCTCGAGTCTGAAAGCACATTAAGCCAGGCTATGTACCTTTAGATCCAAAAAAAATTAAAAAGTACACTCACTGCCATTATCCCTTAAAATTTAACTTTCGTCAATATATTTTATGATATTATAATAAAAATTAAGATAATTAATTTTAAAAGATTATATAAAATAAAATATTTATATAATTTTATAATTAAAAAGATAAATTTATAATTTTTTAAAATATTATAAAAATATTTATATATTTATCTTGAGTTTTACTGTAACACCGTTAAATATAATTATAGAAATTAAATTTTAAAGATCACTGTTAATTTTATATATAAATAGGACGTAATTATAATTTTTTAAATTTTATAGGATCTAAATGTTAATACCCCGATTAAGCAAGTCCAATCAACATGATGATGGTTGCCAGTTGTGTGGACTATGGAGCCACTCTCAAGCTTTTGACTCTAACTGCTCATTTTCAATTATAAAATTGGTACTGGTACTACCCTCCCGTCCGCAAAGCTGATGTTTATATGCAGATTGAGCATATTCAGCAATGACAAACCAAACTTCAAATCCCCATTCATAAATTAGTAGTTGCTTAAGAAAAGTTTCAATTGAATTATGCAAAATTGAAATCGTTGTAACAGAGTATAATTATAGGTCAGTTTTTATCGAGATAATTTTTGAATGGGTTATAACCGAATTATTCGTATTATCAAATACTTTGGCAAATTAAGATAAATCCTTAAATTGGTATTCGGTAGTAAGAATGAAAAGACAAGTAGAGAATGCCAGCTCAGAGAATTAAAAAATGATATTCTTCTCCAACCCGTAACGTTAATCTCAAATTAATCCATTAAAAGCCGCAGGTGGTTAATATAGTAAATTTCCATTTTACATGGCAAATTGTCATTGAAAAGGACAAAAATATGGACTGAGGCGTATTCACTTTGGGAAGAAATCAGAAGGGCAGAAACGTCAGAAGCTGGAAAAGACAGGTAGAATCCCCAAAGGATAAGCAGAGATTCTAGGGATGACTGTTCCACGAGAGCTGGGTAGAGTTTTAGTATAAATCAACCACCGTCTTCTCGGCCTCCTTTTATGCTCTGAGAGAGAAGAGGAGAAGGATAGAGCAGCGTAAGAGATTGATTCTCAAGATTCAAGATCTCCCCCTTCACGTAGGTAAAGGTTCCTTCTTCTTCTTCTGCTTATTTTCTGTCTCAATTCTTAGAATTCTCTGAGAGTATATCATCTTATCCCGTAAGTTTACTGGCCTTTTGATTAGTCTATCTTTGAATATTTTTAATTATTTGTTTTAGATCTAAAAGTACACTTGATGTTTTGGTTTTTGTAGAAGCATCGGTGACCATGGCGGTAACCATTAAGCAAATGTCTCTAATTGTTGCCACTCTTGGTATATTGTCATTTATATTTGGAGTAATTGCTGAAAATAAGAAGGTAATATCATTTCTTTTTCTCTCGCAAAAATTAATTAATTAATTAATTATATTTATTTTAAATCAATTAATTGTCTCTGAAAGTTGAGTTAACAAAAATTGAAAGGTTGGATAGTCTGATCATATTGGGAGTGATTTTTCATATTTATATATTGATCAATTTATTTTGTTCTTACAATACAAATACAGCCTCCATCTGGTACTCCAATTCGCGGAAAAGATGTTGTTATTTGCAAGTATCCATCTGATCCAACTGTGGTCTTGGGCTACTTGTCAACTGGGTTTCTTTTAGCATCCATTGTGGCTGGATATCTGTCCCTCTTTTACCCTTACAAAGGAAAGTCTGTCCCACAATCTGTTTTGTTTCGCAGCAATACTTTTGTTGTATTTTTCAATATTGCATTGTAAGTATGATTTTCTCACTCTGCTCTCTGAAGGAAATAAGTCTGTTGTGTGTTCTCTTCTAATCACTTTTATATTGCCATAGATTTTCGGGCGGATTAGCGGCAACTCTGCTGTTGTGGCCAACAATTACTGAACAACTACATTTGTCTCGGAACGTGCATCACAATCTTGAGACAACATGCCCCACGGCAAAGACTGGACTTCTTGGTGGCGGTGCCTTTGTTTCTCTTGATTCATCCCTCTTTTGGTTGGTGGCCCTTATGCTAGCTGACAATGCTCGGGAGGATTACTTTGAAGAATTAGACTTGGACCACAAGGGTGTCAGTATTGGTGTGGATGGTCAGATGCACCCAAATGACTATGATGAACCCCAACATTTGAAGGGCGCTGCCTGATAATAATTTTTTTTTGTTTCTCGCATGTTATTTTCAATCAAAGTTTAAAGCAATGGAGTGTGATCTCCTTGTAAATATTATCTGGTACCCTTTCTTATAATGTTAGACCTTTCTCGTATGATACATTGGCTGTTTTATAATATCTAAAACTGTTTGAGACCGCTCTGGCCTTATTTCTCTGGAGTCTTCTTATTTTCTGAGTCACATTTAGAGAGTAAGTAGAGAGAATAATTGACTCAACATAACAGGAAAAGAAAGTAGAGGAGTACATGAAAGAAATGTTGTTAGCATTTCTCAACTGGTAACATATTGTGCCATCTAAGTGAAAACACGGTCCTTGGCTTGGAGACCTGTTGATGCATGAACAAACTTCCGGTAGAACTGCTTTATTGTTTCTTGCACGAATAGTTTTGCTCATATATTGAAAGGCTGGCTCTCTACAATTAAATATGTGAGGCAACCATAGATGCCAGTCTTGCAACAAAATAACATTTTATTCTATGTTTTTGGCTCCAGCTATGTAGTTGTAATCTTCCAACTTCGCATTGGCTCCTTAAAACCCAGATATGTCAAGACTATAACTGGTGGCTCACATTGCCAGTAGGAAATAATGGCCGGAGGGGCAGCAACATCACTTTCACTGCGTGAACTTAACCAGATCCAAATATAACAGAACTTTCAAATAAATAACTTCCAACACGATGTTGTAACTTTGATCCTGACAACTATAAGCAAGAAGCAACTAAGCAACCTGTCACAAAAAAAAAAAAAAATATATATATATATATATAAAATAAAATAAATCAGAAAGGTTTACAAAAATTTTCCTCCCTGTCTNAACTATAAGCAAGAAGCAACTAAGCAACCTGTCACAAAAAAAAAAAAAAAATATATATATATATATATAAAATAAAATAAATCAGAAAGGTTTACAAAAATTTTCCTCCCTGTCTTACCCAAAATAAGTGTGCGAAACTTTGTAATAAAAATCAATAACATATGCTTAAAACTGAAAACTTGATATTTGAATTTTCATAACAATAATTAAAAAAAGTTATACTATATTTTCCAAAAATCCTAATAGGGAAGTTAAATAAAGGTTAACAATCTCTCCTGCACCAAAGGTTTCCAACAAATTTGTGAAAATATTTCTAACAAGAAATTCTAATGAATTTTAAATTTCAAACTAATTCACATTTATCTTATGTGTTGTTGAAGTGATAAGAGTGGCACCAAGATTTATCCAGACTTCTATTATTATTTATAGCTACACACCCATTTCTGATTTCACCATACAAACACAAATTCAATTATTATTATTTTTTCACAAGTGCACCAAGTCTATCATCTAATAGTCTATATTGCAAAAAATAGAAAAGAAAAAAAGAAGATCAGTGAAGAGTAAAGATTTTTCTTTTTTGGGTGTTCAAAATTAACAATTAGGAGGATTCAGCCACAGACAAAATCATAATTATAGAAAAACTAAAACAAAATACAAAGCTTTCATTAGGTCAAAGAATTTACTGAGCTATGCAATGACCAGCCAAATTCATGAAAAGTCTTCAAATTCCTGATGAACCCATTTGATGTAACCTTGTAGCAGCTGCTGTAAAAGCAATGGTACGAGCCTGTCCACTAGCGCTTGCATCATTCTGTATGTCACCACACTTTTATTGTTTGAATGTGGGTGAATAGTTACTAAGGCCCAAAAATAATACAAGTTATAAGAAACAAAAATGCAGTTTGAGAAACAGGAACTTGGATTGTGTTTTGTCTTTCTATCTCCAGTTTAAATAGGTCTGAGTTCGATTTATGTCTGAACTGGTAGGATGTCTAAGTTTGAGTGGTATGTTTCACCTTTCATTTTCTTAATGTCTGTTTCAACAAACCAAAACCATATGAGAACTTGATATGTTAGTCCTCCTAATTTTTATATAAAAAAGATTTATGATGTCAAAGTAGAAATTCAAATCTCAAATGGACTTGAATAAAGCCAACTTAGGAATGACAAAAGTCCAACTTATCCAATGGATTTGTAACAACTTCTTATATCCTAGCTGCCTTGTGTAGTGAATTCCATCGACTCATCAAGTTTTTCATCTAGCTACACAATCTACACAGTAAATTAAACAATAGCACCCATGTGCTAATGACTCAGTAAGCTTAAACAAGTTATTAAATTACAAAATTGTACAAGCTAACAATCAATCGGACACTACCCTCAAACACACACAATCACTTGCACATACATATATATCAGATTCTCACTCTTCACTCTCTCTCTCAGTCTCTCACACACACAGACACACACAAGAACACTATCATGTTGCCTAAGATGTAGCTGTTAAGCATGTGACCGTATACAAAATATTCTGATGACAAACTACATAAATTAACAGGGCATATTTCGGGAAATATCCATTTAAGACTGTTATATTACCAGTTTTGTAACTGATAATTAAACAACTCACAAATTTCCAGGGCGCTCAACAGCTGATATAGGCAGCAAAGTAAATGGCTGTGTGTAAACCTGTATACAAGAAAGGTAAATAATAAACATCTATTTTGGTCCAAGAATTAAATTAGGGGTCCCAACCATAAAATTAATTATGCCCAAATCCATAGCCACCAAAATGTAGGATGAATTATCTGTACATGCGACAAAAACTGACTTGCTATTAGATATCATGACCAATGGGAGCTATATTAACAACCTCAAGGGAGAGATTCAACTTCACATCAATCTCCAAAAATGAGTCAGAATCATTTGAATCCCAGGTAATGTGATTTATCATAAATGCTGCAAGATGGATATAAACAATGAAAAATAAGTCTCTTGCACCTTTATGACAGTAGTTAAAGTAAAATACACAAATGATATGGAAGCCTCTAATCAATATAGCAATACAAGCACCTGAAAAATGATCATTTTGGCTTTCCACGAAGTCTGAACCTTCAAACTGCATATCATTTTGGCAAAAAATAAATACAGAGGTAAAAAATTGAAATGGGTATTATAATTCTATTTCACGAGATAAAACTGAAAAAAATAAATATCAAGCGATCAAATATTATTGTTGAACCTTTTAAAATAAGTTTAAGATAATTGGTATTCAATGCCAAAATGCTATCATGTTGAGGCCGAAAACTAAATATAATGGGCCAGAGAAGGTGACAACACCACAAAAATTTTTCACAAAATGGTTAATGGGAGAGAAAGTAGAACCTGATCAGTTAAAATTCAGTCTAGAGATGGGACTATCTTTGATATTAATAAAGTGATTGAGAAATAAATTATCAAAAAATTCATGAAATTTTATTCAAACAGGGGAAATTAAAGGCTGGACGTGCATGGACTTCAATGGGTGCCTATAAGGGAAGATCAAGCTGGCTGGTTAAAATGAAAAATTAGAGGAGGAAATAAAAAAAAGTTGTCTTCCAATGCTGTCCAGAAAAGCCGCCAGGGCTAGATGGCTTCTCAATGGCTTTCTTGCAAAATTGTTAGAAGATTGTTAAAGAAGACCTAATGTAGGTGAATGAAGAATTTCATAAAAGTGGTGCACTCAATAAAGTTACTAATGCCACTTTTATCTGCCTCATTCCTAACAACTAGAGTCAATCAAGCTTGGGGATTTTAAGCCCCTTAGTCCTGTTACATGATCCCCCGTTGAAGACTTTGACCTTTTAAGATGATTTGGAAGTCTAAAGTTCCTCTCAAAGTCCTAGTCTTTTTGTGGGCTTTACCTCAGGGCAAAATTAACACCAGGGATGTAACTCAGAGAAAGTATCCTTCAATTCGTCTCTGTCCCTCTTGGTGTATTACGTATAAAAAGAGTGTTAGAGACTTCTAATCTCTTTCTTTATTCTTCATTGGATTTGGCTTCAAGTTTAGGGGCAAGAATTTCTAAGGAAACCAAAATCTCGTGGCCCATTCAGGGTTTTCCTTGATTCTTTGCTTGTGGCAAATTTTTTGGGAAGGAAAGAAGGCTAAAAGTTCGTGAAGATGTATCATTTCTTTCTTAGGGTTTATAGGACAACAAAAAAACAACCATATTTTTCATGAGAAAGGAGAAGCTAAGTGTGGCAGATTGTGGGGCGAAGTTAGACTATTTACTTCTCTTTGAGTTTTAATTTCAAAGGATTTTCAAGACTTCTGTTTCTTTCTTATACATCTTAATTGGGAAGGTTTTTGAGTTAATTTCAATCAACTAATGTGACCTTTAATATTCTATTTTATTATATTTTTACAGTATGTTTAAAATTAAAAAAATAAATAAACCTAAAAAGTGACATAATGATGATTTGTTTGATTTTCTCTTTTTGCTTAAAGGCTAAGTAGAGGGAAGCTCACCTTGCAAGAAAGCAACTGCACTGTACAATCTTCGTTTGTTGGAGTCACTTGTAAGTCTATTACCGGGGCCACTTCAAAGTTCAAAAGTTGAACTTTTGGCAGGGTGCACCTAGACATTCAGTCCTATTTTAACTCATTATTGCAACTACACAGTCCCCCCAACAACAACAAAAAAAAAAAAAAAAAAAATCAAAAATCAACAGTGTTAAGAAAGGTTAAACACAAGGCAATTTTGTTGACAAACAACTACTTTCTGCAAACTCTTTTTTTTATAACCCCTATACTCTAATTTTAATAAGAGAATATTTATTTGATTTAAATAGAAAAGAAGATTCAAAATTAAACTATTGCAAGAAAGATTACAGATAATAGAATGTACACCATTTTGGCAAATGGAGAGACCTTGTAACTGTATACATGGTAATTGGTCAGAGGAGTAGTACGTAGGTTGTTCACCCAAATCAAATGAAGATCTGGCCTTGGAATGTCACAAAAATATGCGGTTCATCCTAGAAATGTTGTCTATTAGATAAAGAACCTCCACCAGAAAAATTCAATGAGTACTTTTATCACTTGCCATGCTACCCTCTTCAAGGTGCACTAAGGATGCTTGTCAACACCAATTCAGATTGTAGGAATAACGAAGCACTACCTTAAGTAAGACCACAGACCTAGCTGACTCTCATAATCTGCGAGTTTCAATCATTATATTTTCATGTGAATTACCAACTAAATGAAAAGGATAAGACGTTCAGTTGTTGCCTCAGATGAAGTCATGGGTGACTTGGAGTTTACTAATATGATTATATCATCATCCTATTACAGGAAGTTACTTGTCAAATAATATATTATTATTACTATGATTAATATGGTTGTGATTGCATTCAGAATAAGTAAAGGGGAGGACCTGTATATGTCGGTATCAAGGAACTCAAGACTCTGCAAGGCGCTTGTGTTCAACACTGCTTCAATCCCAGATGGGTGATTTAAGAATTCCCTAATATGAAATGCCTTGCCTCCACAATCACAATCATAGTTTGGCAGCTTAATTCTCTCCTTCCTTGCTGCAGACAAATTGGCTTTCTTCACATTTGACAATGACATATTAGTTGGATGAATCCTGCCGGCTTGAATTCTCTTCCTGAAACAAACACATAAGTAACTGATATCTTGAATTGATTAAACAGAACAATCAAGGAATAAGAAAACGAATAAGAAAACAGAACAATAAAGGTCCGTACGATATTAATATAGTACTCAAATTCCAAACATATACCCATTTATTAGCATCATTGTTAATGTTATAGAAGATAACGAACCTGGCGCTAATAGCGAAGCTTGGGTAAGCAAAAGATGGCAAAGAATTGTAGGCTGCTTCTCCTGCGGCTGCTCTCAACTTGTTACTACTTGCCATTATCCTCATCTCTTTCATAGTGGCTGGCTTCAGAGTGAATAAAAAGAAAATAAATTTGAATCACTGTGTACAGATAGATGGTTTTAAGTAGGTAAATAACTAGCAAATTTTGCAGAGAAATAGAAGAAAGAAAATCGTAATCGACATCAGGCGAAGAGTGAACCCATTTACATAATATGTTTTGGAACGAAGGAGGCTGGAAGGTTGAAGATAAAACTCCATCCATTCGTTTCAAGAGATCCGATTTTTGCTTCCTATGTCAAAAGAAATAACTTCCGTGTTTTTTCACAGATAAAAATACTTTGGGCAATCACCGGCGTCCCCTTTTACGTGCCAAAGTATCATGAAGCCCCACAATTGTTTGAAAACCACACAGATCCCCAGCCCAGCCGTTTGTCTCCTTACGGTGAAACCATTAGGAGCAAGAGACTAAAGTCATTTATATCTGGTAAATCAGAAGAAATATCCTCAATTAAAGGGGTTGCTTGTAAAAATAATCAAGTAGAGTGATTTTTTATAAGTTTCTAACCAAAGAAAGCTTGAGAGACAATAATACCTGTTCCTATGTCTTATTCCACTCATCTTTTACTTTTACTCCATCAATTTTTTTGGTAACTCTCTCTCACACTTTGATCACTTTTGTTTTTTACGAAGATAAGTACTCCTCCTTTTACTCATAATTTAATTTAATTTTTTTTTGTTTAAATTAGTTAAAGTTAGTTGAAATGTTAAAAATTTAAATTTTGTTATAATGATTCTACGATGGGTTGAAATGGGAGTGGTGTTATCTATTATGGCAGTGTTATTTTGATATTTTCGCGATGGTGGGTTGGTGTAATGGTTAGGTGGTGCGATGATACTGTGTTTGTTGAGATGATGGTGTGGGTTATTTCAGTGTGTGGTGCGATGACCGTTGATTGAAGCGGCTGCCACTGGTGGTGGTCGTGTGAAGCGGTTGCGATAGTGGCTGTTGTGTGAAAGGGAAAACAGTGTGATTACCATTTGCCCTTTCATAGTTTATTTTAATGTTTGAAAGCAAGTAGTATGGACTATATTCTGATTTCTGAAATCATAGATAAAATATTGTAATTGGAGATAACCACAGGGGACAAAGGACTATTGACCCTAAAAAAACGTTGTGTATAAACTCTAGAATATTAATTTAGATATAAATTTTTATTAAAATTGTTTTGTAAAAATAATTAAAAAAATTAAACTCATTAAAGCAACCGACTTTTAGAACCAAGCCAAACAAGTAACATTAGGTTGTTTTGGTCATTTTATTTATGGGGTAAATACATAGACACCCCCAAGGTTTGGTCTAAGTAACAAACTCACCTTTGTTATTCATTAAGTAACATAAAGACCCCCATTTTGATATTTTAAGTAATATTAAGACCCCTATTTTTATGTGTCGAGACCCCTATGTTTTCCAATTCTGAGGGTGTTTATGTTACTTTATGAATAACAGGGATGAGATTGTTACTTAAACCAAACCTCGGGGGTGTCTAGTATTTACCCCTTTTATTTATTACAAATTTTAAAATATACATATTTCCCTCCTTTTCTCTCTTCTCTCTCCAAGTTTTCCATTGTTTCACGCATTCTAATGCTTGTCCATCTTGGAAGTGGGCCCTCTCGCCAACACTTTGTTCCGGCTTTTATTGAATTTAATCCTTGCCTATGCCTTTTGTGGTTGTGGTTGTCTGCCCCTCGCAATACTTTCCTTCCTTTGAGTCTTGACTGATTGCTTCAATTATTAATTAATTAATTTTATGAATAGGGCACTACCAATACCACTACTACCACATAACCTACCCTTGTGCGCAACCACAAACTGCGCCCATATCCTCGGCCTAGTCTTTTATCTCTTCTTTGGGAGCTAGCGTTGACGAAACCCAGCCTGCAATGGAATCAATAGATGAGCAACAACCAAAACCCTCAGTCGACAAGCCTGCGCCTTCCACTTTCCTCGGGAAGCACCGGATGGCAGTCGCCATATCTCATCTCCATAACCAGATCAATCTTATCAAGGTAAACCAGATTCTTTCATGTGTGTGTACATATATATATATATATATATAGACCGTTCCAATTCCAAGGTTTTCATATCTGAGGGAAAAAAAAAATTCTCATTCAGGAAGAGATGGACGAGCTTGAGAAACTGGGAGAATCATCCACCGTATGCCATGAGTAAGCCGAGCCACATCTTCTTTCTCTTTCACCACATGGTCATTTACATTATCATTCAAAGGATTATGTTTATGTATTCTACAGGCTCATACCAAGTGTTGAATCCGTTCCTGATCCACTTCTACCAGTGTAAGAATTGATTAAGAAAGCCTGCTGCCTGCCTTCAACATTTTTCTGTTGTTTCGTCAAGTCATAATTGTCATATGGTAATTACACGCGACCCAATTATTTGGCCACTCGAGCCCCCCAATCTTTCCAAAATTACACTCGACCCCCAGACGTTAGTCACCGTCCCGTCAAGCAATTAGAAGCAAGGGTAACAACGTAATCTTACCTTCTCTCAAAATTAGAAAAACGAATTTATCAGTGACCTCTTCTCTCTCTCTCTATCAATCTTTCTCACTCTCAATTGTTTTTCTTTTGATCCTTCTCCAAATCAAATACTTTACCTAACTCCAAATCAAACATTTCAACGCCAATAATCTAGAGCCTTTGGTTAGGCTTTGACAACTTCAGTGTTTTAACATTCATATTTTTAGATGTTTATACACAAATTAAACTTCCAAAAATTGATCTCAATTAAAACACATAAAACCCCAAACCCAACAACAACCGCACCCAAACCTAGCTGCCATTTATCCCTGCGCACGAAAACAAATTGTGAAATGCAGCTAAAAGCCACGCACCCCTGCGGCCTGCCACTTCCTTTCCGTCAATTGTTACCACCACATCCAAGCGTCAATCATCACTACATAGTCGGCTGCCAAACCCAGCTCAGGTCACCACACAAACCTAACGCTTGCAATTGTTAAAACAAATAAACACTCCCCACTCTCTTTCATCTAATCTCTCTAAATAAATAAATAAATAAAAAACCCTAGTCTAAAACTTCATCCAAATTATACACCTTAATCTCTCCTTGTCGTTCCATCTCACCATCGTCGCTGCCACCACATTGCGACGCATCAAAATTCGCCTTTTTAAGTGTTTAAGTGATTCGATTTGGGTGTGTGATTTGGGTTAGACTAGATCTTGGAGGGTGTTTGTTTGGCCAGAAAATGAAGAAAACTGGTATAAGAGAGACCCGTCCTAAGGGTACAAAATGATATTACTGTTCATAAGTGAGTTAAACAGCAAATTGTAACGTCGGGGATTGAGTGATTTTTTTTGAAAACATTAGGGGTCTCTGTGTTGCTAAATAATGGAGGGTCGCATGACGTCTTTCACAATATCATTGGGGAAATAATCATTTAATAATGGAGGGTAGCTTTACATCTGTAACAATATCTAACCAAATCATTTGTGACTTGACTTGGTGTACGTATTACAGGACTAGAGGTCCGGTTGATGTTTCCTGGGAACGCTGGTTCAAAGGGACGCATGACTCCCGTGCCCACAAACTTTGGATCTAGATGCTTCAGTATAGTTTTCATAAGGGGTAAATACATAGACACCCCCAAGATTTGATCTAAGTAACAAATTCACCCCTGTTATTCATAAAGTAACATAAAGAC